>QNGE01002089.1:0-25726 GCA_008508345.1 Paragonimus westermani
GTGACGTTAATAGCATTGTGTTAATTGATGAAATACATACCATATGCGAAGAGTTGTTATCACATAACGCGAAAGGTGATCGATTATCAGCTTTCCCTAGTGTACGCTTACTGCCGATTTTAGATGTCCATTATCTTTGTACGGTCGGTATATAGAATGGGAAGAGTGTTCGACAGTACGGAGCGGCTGCCAGGTGGTCTATCTGGGGGGGAAGAAGGAGTCGCAACGCAAAGTTTATATGTAGTCATGAGACGGACAGGTTGAGTTTCTTTTTTCCAAACAGTCTTAGCATGTTCAGCTTTTGCGCGATTTACAACACACACACAAGCTATCAACAGGTATGGAATAGGGACGTACCAGGATGATTGGATTATTACTAACGGGAGTGTGAAGTGATAATAATATATAGTTCTCAACATATATATGAGAAGCACGCTGGGTCATGCTCCATCACTGCAGATGTTTACAAACTATACATAAACGGCTAAGTATACAGTAACACGAGCGTGAAGCCTGCCGTCAAGAATGATTGGTCAAAGGGCGTATGACTTTAGTTTATGAAACTTTGACGCACGCAGCAGAGGAGGAGATAGTACGCTCGCTACATATATCGGGTCTCATAAAATGGGATGCTTCATTAATTTATTTTTTAAAAGATTGTAGGATGCACAATTTTTTGAATAATTCAAGGTCATTCCTGGAAGAATGCAGTAGTTTAACACGCGACCAAAACTAGTTAGCGCGCACGGATCGAATTTGAAGTGGTAATCGTTATACGGTTGTTTCGTTCACCCTTCAGACCGCTACGTCAACGTTGTGCACGAGGATCTTGAACCAACGGACAGTCAGACAGACAAGCAGGACACTTGTATTTAAACGTGACTCTCTTGTACTTTTGTACCCTTATCCTTTTTGATATTCTAGTATTGCCGCGTGTTGCGTAATACATTTCCGGTCGTAATCTCCGTCTGCTCTTCTGGTTGCATTTTACAGGTAGGTAGGCGTCGGCTGTAAAAATGCACATGATTGGTCGAAAATGTTGTTGGCGATTATTTGAAATGTGGCTGTAGATTTGGTATGTGTGATGGCTTTTCTCCAGGTAAAGATGTTTTGTATGAACGCTCGGCATTGTAGAATGGGGAAAATGATTTCTTTTTGTTCATATAGTTCTGTAGCGGAGGCAAGCTGAACGATGTACGCAGTGTGTGATCTGCCGGTGGTAGGTGCGGGTTGGTTGGATTCTTGAGGTTGTTTGTTTGGTCGTGTGTGGCTTCGCAATATGAGTGAATTTGGAGTCAGTTTGTTTTCCGGATGGACGCTGGTTTCCATCGTCAATAAATGTGGGGATTTTAAATATCGGTCTTGGAAGTTCTGTTTGATTGGTCTGGGTGTGCTTTGTTTTGCTTTGCGGAGCTGTTTGTGAATGGTACATGGTCACAGTATGAATGGATGCTATGTTTTGATTGAGTGTTTCTCCTGCTGTTTTTGTTGGCCTATTGGAGGAATTCCGTGGATGTCCGTGGTGCATACTCCGAGGGGAGGTCACGAGAGAGGTATTTCTTGCTTGTAGACCGTTAAGTCAAACTGTGGAGCATTACGGGCAGGCGCAATGATACGCCCTCCACCGTTTCCCATTTGGTTGGCATTGATTTGGTCGTCGTGATAATGGTTACGTTTCGTCGTGTAGGTTACTTGGAATTTAAATCAAATGTTCGCGCTGTTGACTTCGAGACAATGCTCACTGTGTGTTTATATTTCCACCCTGTGCATTCAAAGTTGCATACGATTACTGTTAATCATTCCCAGTGTCATACCAAATCGCTAAGTATTGAACTAATGTTGTTACATGGTATCTGATTTTTTCCGTTTCGCCGTGTTTGTCTTTCACTGAAATACTGACAACTAACCGTCCCGAATGGTATATTGATTGTCCCTATCGACAATGACTCGTGTCGGATCTGGTAGCGCTTGGACTCACTGGACACTTTGTGAAGCACCGAGCGTTTGCAGTTGGTCTGGGGGCAAAACTGACACAAAACGTGGTGTAGCGCTACGAGTGTCGGAACTGGCATCAATCAAAGTACATCGGCCTCAATGAACACCAATATAAGCAGCTAGTCTCTTCATCCGTCAGTGTTATTTGCAAGGACTGCTGCCAAGACACCGCTCCGCCACTGACTGGTCACGTACACACCATAACAATTGGTGATGTCCCGCCCGCAGCCTGAAAGGAGGGTTATCGGAACAATTGGGAAGAATGGAGGGAGTCCAGCCTCGACATCGACCTCAACTGTATACGTTGTTTCCCAGCCTCATCCGCACACTGCTTTCTCCTATGTTGCGAAATCCAACAGCGAAGTATGTAACAAATGCATGTATATGAACTTTCTCATTATGTGCAAGAAATTACTCGTATTTAAACAGCTTCATCATGACACCCAACCACACCTGGTCGCTTTTACGTAGGCCCGGCTTCTTTGTTGTAGTGAGCCTCGTGTAGCAGGTATTGGCAAAAACTAATGACCACGACCGAGGAGAACACAACAGAAAGGATCTAAAGGTCTCTGTATTGCTAGGGTGTGGTTCATGTAGGAAATCAACCACGTAAGTGATCTCACTCTCTTCTGGGTTTCTGAGATCCCAGAGATGGTGGGTTTCTATCGTCCATACTGCAGAAAGGAGTCATGATTGAAGAGTAGGCAAACGGGACAACACGTGTGTAGAATACTGGCTATAGTTACCTGGTAATGGCATATGGGGTCAGATACACTGTACCGGATATTAAGCGAGTGTGTGCAACCCGCAATATTCTGGTGCTTTCTTTGCACTATCCAAACTAAACACGCTAGTACGATTTCGAGTTTCTAATTCTTACGCTGCAGACAGCAACTAGTAAAATGGTAGTTAACTGTTAACCGTTCAGAACAATACGCGTGATTCCTGGGTAGACGCACTGAAAGCTAAGAAAGTGTTATGGACCAAGTATTGTAAGCCCTTGCTCTAAGGACCACTCGGAACCATGTACAATAATCCTATGCTTGCGTATTGCCGGGATCCTCAGGTAAGCCGCGCAAAAATATTTCGCTGTATGGTTCTGCTAATTCTTCTAAATGACGTAACGATAGGTTGTGAACGTGAACTCATGGTAATATAACGATAGCGAGTGGTACATGGGTACACTGCATCACACATGCACACAGGTTATCAACGAGAAATGTACGTTCGCTGTGAACTGCACCCGTACGGAGTAGCCTACTCCGGACGTCAAGAGTATTTCTACAACCGCAGGATCCTCGCATTGTGGTAGTGCATCTCGAGCAACCGCAGTGGTTTCTATTTCAACGAGTGCACCCAAACCTAGTTCATTGTAAGGGGCGGAGATACATAATTATGATGAAAATGTATTGTGTATTTTTTCACCATGCAAAGATCATTTGGCTGAGCACCAGAGCCCCGGCAGCCCGTCCGCAGATGGTTGCCACTGCTGCACCGCTTTGGAGAGGGGCTGGCTTTTGCAGCACCCCTGCCCATCCTGCAACGTAACAACGGAAATGATGAGTGCGGCTAAACGGGATGGGCGGAGATAAACGAAATAAATAGATGAGGCAGGTTAAAATACATGGCATGAAAGGGCTAATCCAAGCAAGCAGTGAGGATACTGATGACATGGTGAGAGCACAAATGAAAGCAAGCAGTGCAACCGGTGAAAATGGAAACGTGCAATTGATTAACAGAAGCGAAATTTGAAAGCGTTGGCGACATTTGGGTGTCCGGCACAACGCTGATGCCACCAACAGCAACAGCTGTCACACTGGATCCAGTCGTGTAATTCGTCATCCGCCAAATCCTCTCGGCCACATCCCGAACAACGTTGGTCGTTAACGGGGGGAAGGTGATTTCTACGAACGCCGCCCTTACTCTTCCCTTTTGACATACTTAGACGAGGAGTTGCTGCCTATGTGGCGTAACCGGACAACCATAGCAAATTTCGTGTTGTTCATCATTACAGGCTGGTTTCAAAAGTCTACTGTTGGGAACGTTCTCTGCATAGATTGCTTTCGTTGTCTAGATTGAGAACTGCATGTTGGTGACTGAAACAGCTCCGGCTGAGAGGATCTTTGCCTTTCAGCCTCGAAGTCGAAGCCGGCACACGACCCCACGAACACTTTTCCGCCTGATGTAGCTATATCCAAAAACTGTTTCAACGCTCTCACAATCCACTCATAACTCTCACCCGACATGCTGCTGGCTCCCTCACAAATGATCGAGGTAAAGTTCCTAGTCTGTATCAGTTTGCCTGCCGTATTTTTCACCTTCGCCTTAATAAAACTTCCCGAGCGTGCACCGTTAACCGCGCAGCTTTGAGAATATTCTGGCAATAACCACCTACTGTTTCTCAACATATTGATTGCATCGATAAGGTTATTATTACAACACCACATAAGGTGTTTGCACGGCAGTTCCGAACTGATGAAAAACTAACACGTACAGGATCCGTGACCATCAACGCCAACGGCGTGTTTATCAGCAAACACTACTTTGCAAGGTTGCATGTCCGACAGGCAAACAGCCTTTCTCCAATTATCCCCAACTACCCTTAGTGCATAAGGAGAAAGTTGTTCAAATGCACTTACGCTGCCCGCTTCACATGAAGAACGTCCATCCTTCACCAGCGGCATCATAAAAATCCGTCGGAAATTCATTTTCAAGTGCTCGTTTCGATTCAGCCTCCCACACACGCAGTCGTATAACATGGACCGAGGTGACAAATTACCCTTGATATACCTATTAGCCACCTCCACCCTCTAATTATTCTCATTCCCGTAGCGCACAGTGCCACGTCGTGCATACGTGGACCAGTGCTCTTTCACAGGAGGCAGGCCAGTTTGCATATACTCATATACCCTGTTGCGACTGCAAATGCTGCTAATTACCCCGCTGAACTCCTCCTCGGACATGCGATACAACAGATCACTCAATTCTTCAGCGAGACAGTTTCTCTCATCCGAAGATATACACTTCAGTTGCCTACATCTGTCAAGCATATTCTGCTCCATATGAAATGAACAGAACAGAATCTTAGAGTTAGCAGAATATTTTTCTAAACATTCCAGCTATGCCGGGTGCCTACCTACCACGATCGTCTTCACACCCCTTGCTGGCATCAGCTGCTTAAAGCTGTCCAACATGACTCTGTAACATAACGAACTTTCATTGGGGGAAAAACCATTTAAAAAAACGCTCCTACCTTCACCATTACAATCCGTAACAACAACGTGCCATATATGGTAAGCTCCATTGTTGCACTTAGCTGTGGAAGCTGCCATGATAACACTCTCATGAGTTGCGTACAGTTTTTGAAGCCATTCAGTAGTAAACGACAAAACCAACAGGTTGCCCTCATCGTCTGTTTTCAAATAACTAGGTCCTACGGGTTCTAGAATTTTAAATATGCTCTCTAAATCTCAACCCGGATGTTCCCGTAATCGCTTCCTCCGCCTTAAAACCTTACGTCACTAGGATTCATCACTGTATGATACTCACGACTAACGCAATCGATGACTTCTTGGGTTCTGTGGAAACTATCCAATAGCCCACGCACAGCTTCCTCCGCCGTACTTTCTAGCCTACGATTGCCGAGATATACTCTCCAGGGTTGACCGACATTGTCCTGTGATTGTGAACCAAGTAGCTGTGCAATATACGCACACCTCCCTCCTTATACATTACATGAATAACCGACGGACACTAAAAATCCTGAAGCCTGTAACACCATATATATATGCAAGAAACAGAATACTCACATGTGATTCACGCTCCTCGTCCACCTGCTCTTCCTGGTATAGTGCACACAAAGCAAGTAGCACTGCTTGTACACTGCACAATCTGGAATTTTCTTCCCCGAATTCCGGTAGTACTGTGTACGTGTTACACAAGTTCTCAAAATGTAACTCGTACCTGTCACCAACTGAAACTTTCGCAACTTCCCACGAAATTCCACGAGCGTGTCAACGGAAACCATCCGGGAATTACGCTCGAAACACTTCACTGAGGTCCACCAGTTCCGAAATCCTGCGCGGAAACCGGTCATCTGCCGACCTACGCACCAACGCCAGAATTTATACCACGAACCAGCCAATTAACAATCACCGCATACAAATATGCTTATAAACACTCTACAGCAGCCAACGCACTTTCGAAATGTGCCCGAACGCATCTCTGGAGTGTTCCGCCATTAGAGGATAAAAGTGGCGTCCGGAAAATGTCAAGATAGATCAGCTTTGACAGGAAATGGTGGAAAATTTCAAAATCCAGTGAACGGTTGGGCAGATTCCAACGCAGGATTTTGTCGATTGCTCGAAAACGTCGAAAAGTTGAACATCTCGCGAACCGTCCAGCTAAGCCGAAGTTCCTTGCGTCCATCCGTTATGGGAAAATTTCTCCACTCAGTGGATAACATGGGGATCGAAAAGGAGAATGTAATTCCATACGTTAGATGAGAAGAAGTAGGGTTGTAACATTTATTATGACAAACAATGTGCTAGCGGAAGTTTCTGACAAAGAACTCATACGATATTATTATTTTCGCTATGATTATTGGAATGTATAACTTCATCTACTGTTTGTTGTGACACTTTGCTAGGCACTCGGGATTTATTCGGGCGAACGGAGAATTAAGTTGACGGTTTGGAGGGCCGCATGAAATGTGCCTGTGATAACTGAAGCTCACATGACGTCGATCTGCTGGACTCATTACTAGGCGCCGCGTTCACACTTCCTAGCAATGTGAGCGCTGCATATACATGAATAAACGCGTCATTAAAATAATGTTGGGTTTCAAGCGGTTCGGTGAGCGCGCAGGAGGCTAAGTGTTAAATGATCCTGTGAGTAAACCAAGCGACAAACAATTTCGAGCAAGCTGTTTTCGAGGGGCGTTGGACAGTGGGGTGGTTATCTACGTAATACGCATCTGATGGCTAAATGTTTCTTGGACCACACTTGAAAGGGTGATCAGATGTTACAGAGAGTTTGAAGATAAACCTTGTTTGTTAATGTGAGATAGCTGTCCAAAACTTTTTAAAAAGCTGAATGTTGTCACTGGTTCTGAATTCAGTTGGAAGTTTATTCCAAATGTAGGATTACATCACAAGGGAAAAGTTGGCATGTATATTTTTCCGGGATATCAGGGATGGCAAGGTGGAGCCCCTATTTCTTAGACTCTAAGGAGGGCTGTGTTGTAAGTGGAAGGTAAACGCTGTGGTAATCACACCCGAATGTATGAGTTTATACAGCAGCGTCAGGCTCAACTTCAGTCTACGCAACCAAAGTGGATCAATACCAAGTTTTTCACGACGTTGTTTGTAGGTTGGCGAAGAAGTATATCCTAATAAGCTTCTGGTGAACGATCGTTGAAGGTTTTCTGACACAACCATATCAGAATTGCGTAGATGACAGTAAATAAAAGTGCAACACTCGAGTTGAGGTCGAGCGCACATTGTGTAGAGCGTCAGCGTTGCAGGTGGTAGACTGAACGTCTTTTTGATACAGCCTATTCTCCTCTTAGTTTTATGCTACCCGGAATCATGCCTGTTCGGAGAAATTGAAGGAGTTTGAGTACCGTATTCCTAGATCTCTGACCAAAGTGGTTGTATCAATATTACAACCATCTAGTGAGATGGAGCCATGAGGTAATTTACAACCATAAGTGGTGATGTTCGATTTGTTCGCTGAGAACTACATCAGCCATATTCTGCACCACAACATCGATGAGACTAGGTCCTGTCGTATATTTTGTAGACAGAAATTGATGTTACTGCCCTGGCGGAATGTGTAAACGACTTCNGAAATTGAAGGAGTTTGAGTACCGTATTCCTAGATCTCTGACCAAAGTGGTTGTATCAATATTACAACCATCTAGTGAGATGGAGCCATGAGGTAATTTACAACCATAAGTGGTGATGTTCGATTTGTTCGCTGAGAACTACATCAGCCATATTCTGCACCACAACATCGATGAGACTAGGTCCTGTCGTATATTTTGTAGACAGAAATTGATGTTACTGCCCTGGCGGAATGTGTAAACGACTTCGATATCGTCAGCAAACAGAAAGGGCTTTCCATGTGCAATAACGCCGCATGCGTCATTTATGTACATTAAGAAGAGCAACGGACCCACGCCATTAGTAACTGGTTTTAGTGTCGAGTAGTGCTCCCCCATTTTGCTTGTTTGAGTGAGACCCTTAGGGTATGACGACAGCCAGCTATATAAAGGATCTTGTATGCCAAACGGTGCTATTTTGATCCAGAGGCGCTTATGAGGCACACGATCAAAGGCCTTTTGTATGTCCAAGAATATGATGATTACAGCATTTTTGGCGTCGACGGACGTTGATGTATGGTTTTTATAAGAGCGTTTATTAAGGAAACCGTGTTGTGAAGGGTTTATAAGGTTTTGTGTCTTTAAGAACTCGGCTATGTGCACCTTTATTATGCTTTCGAACATTCTCGAGCAGATTAACGTGTGGTTGATGGAACGATGGTTACCAACGTCCTGCATTGGACCACTCTTGTGACGAGACATAATGATTAAAGTATTCCACTGAGGAGGGATGGTGCTGGATAAAAGTGATAGGTTGAACAAATTGAGTAAGAGGATGGGTATATCCTCACCTGCCTGCTTTACGTTTGATCCAGTATGGATTGTGGTCCTAAAGTTAGCTAACTGTGAACGAACATTCTGAACATCGATTGAAAAATCACTCAAAACTTTATCTGTTTTCGGCGGGATATTATCAGGTATTGAGGTGCTCTGTACGCTAAACGAGGCACCGAAATTTGAGTTAAAAAATTTGCACATTGCTGCAGGGTCATCGACAACCGTTTTGTCTCTGAGAGTAATAATTCTTGTAGCATGGTCTCTCATGAAATTTCTCCGTCTCAATAGTTGCACTGGTTTCGTGCACCTCTACTCACTACGGAGCGCCAGTTTATCTTCGTTCATTTGACGAGGTTGCGTCTGACGTTCTATGTGTTCAATTATTTCGTTCATTTGCATCATCAGGAAAAAGTCTAGTGTTCATCCGTACCTCGACTTAAGCATTTTGAGTCTGTCAGTCTCTATCGCAGTAAGGATTTTACCTTGTATATATGAGCCGACACGTTTTGAGTTATTGGAGGCCAAAACGTCGATACAAAACTTTAGGTGTCTGTAAATCCACCGGCCACTATGCTTGGGTCTGACATGCGAAAGGTGTTCCAATTTAAAGATCTTCGTAGAGAGAATAAGGCATTCCAATCAATGAATTCGACCGGACGGTAGAATACAACTGTCGGTTTGGTAGCCATATTGAAATCAAACAGACATTCGGCGGCATCATGGTAGCTTCCTGGGAACTGTTGTATGACAAATAACTCTACAGACGAAAAACCTATGACGAATATAAGCTCCAAACTATGCCCCTTTCTGGTGGATGTTAGGACATGTTGGTTCCAGCCATTCAGCCGAGTGCACGAAAGAAAATGACATCTATACGTGTTGACGAAAGATTATATTGTCTAACAGCATGTCCAAAATACAAGATCTGTCCCGAAATGGACAGCTTCGATCAGCTCCAGGGGTACGTGGCGTGACAGCACGCAACACAGAGGGTTTCGCCTCAGATGTTATTAGGTGCGTTTTCAATGATATCGTCCTCCGTCAGGTAGAGCTTGAAAATGAACATGACGTTCGTTATTGTAAAGAAAGTTTTTAAGCTTCGTTTGAATCGATGTATATTCTTGCCGGTTCTAACTGCATACGAGAGTTGTGAGCGAGTCGCGAAGTTGACGGCGAATATTTTGCCATGTTGTTGTTGTTTCCATGTTCGTTGACTTCAGCATAAGCCATGTAGCATACGACTGGAGTACGGTCTGTATTGCCACATTTATGGCATCTGAAATGGCGAAACTGACGCGTAAGTCAGGAGTGCTCAGGGCCACATGAAGTACAGTTAATTCCCATTTTGGACAGAGTGCGGATCACTGTGATATTGCTCAGCCGCCGCATTCCTCTGGTTAGTTACCTTTACTTGCTTCGCAGTTTGTCCGCATCATATAATACGCCCAGTTCGTCACTCATTGCGGCCTTAACACTTGTTTACAGAATGCTCCGTCAGAGTGGGGAGTTGCCTAATTCGGCACCACTGACACTTGCTGAGGACCAAGGGCAGCAGTTCCCGTGATTGATCGATCTCTCGACTGAATCTGTAGTTGGTCGCCAAAATTTCGCTTCGCTGCGTGAGTTTGGAGCTGAATTGTGAACACACGGATTTCTTGGTTTTCTCCTTTTACTAAGACGTGGAATTTCGCTGTTTCCGTAGCTTCGAAGTTGGTAGGCCAAACACGCTTGAGTAGAAGTTGCCCAGAAAAGCGTACTGAAGTAAAAGAAGTAAACCCGGGAGCGTGTGTATCCGTGCCAAAAACCGTGAGGAAATGCAACGCTTTCTTTCCCTGTTTCATATCTCTACGGGCAACACATCAAATTTTAAAGCGTTCCAGATATTTCGCGATTTTCCGTGAACTTGAGTGGACGTTCGGCTTTTCCAAGTTGCAGGTGTCCACCATAGGAAATATACTGACCTCGGCGCCAGTTGTGGTAAATAATAGTACGCATTAGTAATCACAAACGTACATAGCCCAGGCCCAGATCTAGTTTCTGCGCGAGAGCAGTAACAGAAAATTGAGAAGTGCGTTAAGTGAACTGTAGGGAATATTGAGTAAACACGTCATCGGCTACTAACAATGTAGTCACAGGCATCAAAGCTTTCTCCCTCACGTGTCGCTTGCGTGAATTGGGACTGTGGGTACGTTCCCACAAAGTCTCACACCAGATTTGACGAGTTACCCAGTGGCAATAATTCAGAAGACAACAAACAGCGCAGTACTCTATATATTGCCACGACCGAGAAGCAACAAAATGTACAGCCAGCAAGCGTCCTGCGTGTAGCGCGCGGAACGGAAAAGTGAGGAATTTTTCTACCAGCGGAAATAAGGCTTACAATTGGGCTAAACAAACTTGGCTCATCAGGGGGTGTCAAATTGTACAACAAAATATCAACAAAAATTAGGCTCTTCTAGGAGGTCGCTACAGGACCTTCTTGTTAAACGAGTGAGAGAACCACGCCTTATCTCCGGAGTAACTATGAGCGGAGTTCACCAAATATCTTCTCCGGACGCACTTCAACTAATAAGATTGGGAAATTTCTCATATTCACCAACGGCCTAGTCGAGAAATGAATTACACGAGCTACGTTCCAGCGGGTGAGTGAAATTAACAGAGGACCAATCAGAGGATAGAAGGCAACGTAATTGTAATGATTTTCGTGCAGCCTATTCCCCACCGTTGTTGTTTTCGTACTGTTGTCAATACGACACAAAATCGTGCCGCAGAGATAAATACCCGATTTGTTGAGTTTGAGATGTTACCACTGTGTCGTGGAGAATAGCCGTAGGGTTGCGTCAAGTCAATTACTTCATTTCTGGAACCATACAAGTTAGCGTCGCTGACTTCTTTAACCTCTCACGATTTACTCCTCTTCGCTCGAAATTCCGAAACCTCATGTTTCGCCGAGAAAAACTGAAGGCCGTTTAGAGCGCTTCAAGATATGGTGCTTCTCTGGCAAAGAGCTGAAGGTGGACGACTGTCGTTCTCTCGCTATAATTGGTAAAGATGCGTGTAACTTTGGAGAAAAATGATCATTCCCTGACTTACCATCTCTTTTCCACTTATCCCGGTAGAAACTGCTGCTCCTACTTACTTAACCTGTAAATTTTAGATCTGCTGGACAAGCCGAATTTCATACAATAATGAGGAGAAAGATCCAGGATAATTGTGGCAGCATTAGCCGCATCCAATCATGACTCAACGTCTCCCTTCACACAATCCAACTGTGAATGTTGAATCAACGGCAGATTCGGATTATGCGTCCAAGTAGCCTAGACCAACGCACGGACTAGGCTTGATGTGTATGCATAACTTAAAACGGGCAGCGGGTATACGTAAATATACGTACCGATACTGCACATGATTCTTCGAATTCGAAAACAAAGAATCGAAATATACAGTAACTTATGACCGCGCTTACAAACGCGCACCACATTGCAGCGAAAACGTGATAAATCTGTGTGGTGTAACGGAGTGGAAACACCGAGGAACAGCGTGTATCTGAAGGACCAGTGCAAAACGGGTATCTGGAATGGTAACGAAACCGGCAAGCGTGAGCTAGAGGCCCAATAAGTCAGTTACGCAACCTACACAGTGGAAAACTCAAGAGGCGTTAACCACACGACAGCGACGCGCGTCGAAAGTCGCCCAGTTAATTCCAGTGGTGAAATATGTAGTGTGTTGTTGTCAGTAATATAAACGAATGTGGTACACTGTGGTCCAAGTCGAAATATGAGTAGTGAAGTCGGACACAAGTTAGTTGTCCAAGGCTGATATACTGTTCATGGAAATGAAATAAATGTTGTGGAACAAGAAACCAGTTAGGGAGGAAAACGAGTGTTACAAACAGACGGGTCATGGTAAATTGAGAGATGAAGGCTTAATTAGGTGAACACGTATGTGCAGTAGAGTTAAAGTGAAACCGGGTCTCGCAATGACGATGAGCAGTTGGGTTCCTATTTCCCTCCTACAGCGCTTGTTGATTTTTGTGTTCACTTCACCAGTTATATTGAACAAACATACCCAGCTATCAGTTCAATCTACTATATATTCTTCCTGCCTGCCAGCAGTGATGAGTCATCTGTCACGCCTGAGTTCCAGGCTGGTTGAAGACGGTACCTAAATAAATAGTGTATTTTTCTCAACGCATATGTGAGAAGCACGCTGAGTTGTGCGCGATCATTGCAGAGAATCGCACATAAAACAGCGTGATTCTCACGTATGCGCTGGGAAATATACACTGTTCATTTATTAATCTATTTGGAATCGGTTATTTACCATCAGTTTGAGCTTCATCCAAGAGTATCAATGAAAATGTCAATCGTGTAGTTCGGTAGTATGGTGTTTTAAGGTCAAAATGAGTTGGAAACGGCCATTTGGGAGCAAAAAGAGCTATCGAATTCTCCGTGAAATACTAACACATTTTTCACAACATATGTGTGGAGTTCATTGAGTGTGACAGTTGTGTTGCCGTGAGAGGAACCGCCCGTAACTATGTTTCGCCCATATTTGCGCTTTTTTTGAGGAAAATGTTGTTTCCTCGATATAGAAATCATATTGGTCTTGGTGATTGATTTTCCATTCTGAAAATGCTTTTAACGGCATATCAATGGTGGAATACAATATTTTCACGCTGCAGAAACGGGCAATTTTGAGTGGTTTTGGAGGTATAAGTGAGGTTGTATTTCACGATCACGTCGTGTTTGCATTGCACTTCCCACTAAATTTCGAAGTGAATTTCAACGAAAGCTACGTCACCACGTTTTGGAGTTGGTTAACTGTATGAATTATGTTCATTCTGCTTCCCCGTCATTACTCCAGGTAGAGACCGGTCGACGAAATGTCATTCTTAAAGACGACCGTACATGAAGTTATCATGCGGTCGTTCCTATTTACAATCCGTATGGTATGGTGTGAACATGGATAATATGTCCAACGGGCTCGTTGGCAGTCTGTGTACCGTCCAGCTTGTTGCACAATGGCTATAGTTGAGCGTAGCTCCTCATCAGTGCGCAATGTAATGCTCACTTTCCAGACGGCTAACGACACGCTTTTGTTTTTGATGTCTCTCTGAAGATAACATTGATTCTCACTCACATCATTTCAGCTACTGCCGTTCAAACTTCGCACCGTGAATATTTATGATTTTGACGTTTTCTAGTCAACGTTTTTGTCAGCTGCTGATTTCACTGACAGTTGTCAATTTGTTTTCTGGCCTTTGGTCTGTCGATCTTCCTCCTTTAAGATCCCGGAGTGCCATCTCAGGAGCACCGCGATTACAGTATCATCAGTTCCAACAGTGTCATCAGAATGTCTTTCAAAGAAATTGAAGGAGATCAGTATGATCCATCTTGAGCGGTTCAGATACAGTTTTACTCTGACTTCCTTTAAGTGTTTCTTATCACTCTTTCATAGGTTGTCACCTGGACGAAGCAGCCATTAGTTTGAACGCATATTGCATACTCAGGTGCCGTATATGGTTTAAGTGAACTGCGTGGAGCAGCTTCTAGTATCAGAAAAACGAACGCGTTCAATAATGCGTTGATAGAATTACATTTACAACCCTTCTGTTTCAGACAAGGTGAACAGCTTTTTGTCAATGAGTGATGACACAATTCACCAGACAGACTCAATGCGTCGTCACACTCTACATTTCATCTTCACAGCAGGTATCTTCACTGCTATCATGTCCGTACTGAGGCATTTTCGAAGAAGTAACCACAACGTAGCCAACTTTAAACTTGACCTAAACTTTTTGAAAGAGCCGACCACTATATATTACTTTCATGCTAACTTTGTGAACTGGACGTGTTCATCTTACTGCTGAGAACTTTGAAGCGAAAAATATTTTTCCTGTCCTCTGGCCATAGTTATGCAACCGAAATATATACTGAACACATGAGGTCTTGTGTGAACATCTTAGCCCCGCGTGGGTCAAAACGCCGCAGTGTGTACGGTCAAGGCAGAATTCTCACTCCAAAGGAGCAGGGTTGGCTTGGGAGTCTGAAATCATGGTAACAAAAACACGCGATCTCTCCCTCACTAAACAAACGCATGAATTGTTCAACGCTGTAAAACGTAGAGCCAGAATGTCCCATCTAAATGGAGGAAAACGTGCGCCTAACGGCACGAAGGAGAACTCAGATTTGATCAGACACAGGAACTATGGATAAACCCTAACGTCTCAGTAGTGAAAATACAGGACAAAAATACCGCAGATGGTTGTATAACAGCTTGTGTGGACTTCAATTCACATTTTAGTGCTTCCTTCAACGCTGATGAGAACATAATGCCTCCACCCTACCCTGCAAGAGCAGGCACGCCCCTAAGCCATGTCCCTGTTGGTGCAAGAGCCACACTGTCTCCGGTAGGTACCGTCAAACCATCTTATCTACCTCGTGTGATGGCATTAATCCTGTTGCTTTCAAATACTAGAAGGTTGATATTCCTGCACTTTTGTTTAACATCGCTACTTTGTTTAACATCATGTTCCTGCCCCCTACACTAGAAAACTCTCACCAGTAAGCCCCACTATAAAAGTGGCTGGTAAGAAGATGTCAGCAGTCATCATCCCATTAACTTCAATCCGTTCAACAGTGTCGGAAAGGGCAATAAACTGTCGCGTGGTCGATTTCTTTTTCTCACAATCTTCATAAACCACTCCCACTATGAGTTCCTCATCAAGCATTCTTGTATGACGTGTCTGCTGGAATTTCTCAACAATTTTACAAAATCTGTTAACGCAAGAAATGCGATTTGCATCATACTGTTAAACATGGAATGGGTTTTCGGTCTTGCGCCTCATAAGCGCCTCTTGATCAAAGTAGCATCTTTTGGTATACGTGATCTATTGCTTAACTAGTTTACTTCATATCATGCAGGCCGCTCACGGTGGAAATAAAAGATAGTGGCTCAACGTCCAGACCAGTCACTCGTGCGATCGTACAAGGAAGTGTTTTCAGATCGTTGCTCTCCATTGTACATACAAACGATATATGTGAACTTTTCAAGCACGGCAAACTATTCCTATCCGTGAAAATGTCAAAATTTTCCACACTTTTCCTCTTGGCAATCTCAGCCCATGCTTAAAAAATACGAGGGAGGACTTGATGCTATTAAAGACGTGATGTCAACACTGGGTGGTGAAATTTTCAACCAATAAATCCGCCATCGTCGCGCATTATTATCACGTACCAGATGGTTCTTTAGGATTGGGCGATATCGGTATACCAACACCCAACTCAGTGTGCGACCTAGGTATACTCTACTAAAACTCATTCAATTTTGCAGAACATGTATCATCTCCAGTAGCTAAAACCAGACCAATGGTAGGCGCCAACAAACATTCATTCATTTTCCTTGCAGCTCGGTTCGAGCTTTATAAACCGTGCAAACGACACCAGTGTTAGTACTACAAGCTCATATGTAGCCGCCTGCGCAGGTCTGATAGGCCAGCCCTGGAAAGCATCCAACGTACATTCACGAAAAGTTTAATGGGATATCCATCGTCCTTGACCTATACAGAACGCTGACAGACGCCTGTACTTGATCCTCCTTGAGTTTGGCAACTCGAGCTGAACAATACACTCACATACAGCCTAATCTATGACGATAAATTCGCCGTCAACTTCGCGACTAGCTCACAACACAGGTCAAAGTGTAGCCTGGAGAATAAGGAATCCACATTGGCAAACTTTAAAACCCGGAAAAACGCGTTCAAATGTTTTCCTGGTAGAATATTCCTACGTATGGAACAAACTTACGTATGCAATTAGAACCGATAAGAATATACATCAATTCAGACGAAGCTTAAAAACTTTCTTTACAATAACGAACGTCATGTTCATTTTCAAGCTCTACCTGACGGAGGACGATATCATTGAAAACGCACCTAATAACATCTGAGGCGAAACCCTCTGTGTTGCGTGCTGTCACGCCACGTACCCCTGGAGCTGATCGAAGCTGTCCATTTCGGGACAGATCTTGTATTTTGGACATGCTGTTAGACAATATAATCTTTCGTCAACACGTATAGATGTAAACATACACAGTCCCGTTAGTAATAATCCAATCATCCTGGTACGTCCCTACTCCATACCTGTTGATAGCTTGTGTGTGTGTTGTAAATCGCGCAAAAGCTGAACATGCTAAGACTGTTTGGAAAAAAGAAACTCAACCTGTCCGTCTCATGACTACATATAAACTTTGCGTTGCGACTCCTTCTTCCCCCCCAGATAGACCACCTGGCAGCCGCTCCGTACTGTCGAACACTCTTCCCATTCTATATACCGACCGTACAAAGATAATGGACATCTAAAATCGGCAGTAAGCGTACACTAGGGAAAGCTGATAATCGATCACCTTTCGCGTTATGTGATAACAACTCTTCGCATATGGTATGTATTTCATCAATTAACACAATGCTATTAACGTCACATAAAAGGTTATGCCAGAATATCACGTTCCATTGATCGTCATTGCTCACACAGTCAGTTCTACGTTCTCCCATTTTGCCTTCCATTCTTGGTTTCACTGATATATACCACGCGAGGAAACATTCCACCCCGACCGGACACTCAAAATCCCACAATGGCTGGGCACATCACGAGGTCCTCAAAACTGTTTGGAATTTGGGCGAAGAATTAAGTCCGGTTGTGAAATTCTTCCGTTCCCCCATAAAGTGAAATGCATTCCCATCTCCCCATCCTTACAAAATTTTCTGCACATTCTTTCGGGGCTATCTACATGTAATGATAATGAAATTCTTTGACGGTACATCCCCTCCGTTCTCTAAACACCTCTTTTTTGGCACGACCTTGAGAATTAGGCCAGTGATCGCCTTGTGGAGTCCCGATTGATGTAACAACTCAACTATTGTACTGAATTTCGGCGATTTTGAGTACCATCGTCTCAGAGGTATGTATTTCAAACCTTTCTTCCTTAAGTGGAATTCTTCTCTCATATAATGTCTGTTTTGCTCCATTCACATAGCTGACTAATTGTAAAATTCACAAGTGTGGTGTTCAAATGTGTATATGGCTCCAAAATGTGTACATTAAGCACGCTCTCCTGAGCGTGTTTCTCACTGATGCGTCGATAAATATACCATTGTGAACCGCTCTCGAAAAGAATTGTCAATCATTGGTAACGGCGATGCAGGCTAGCAGTAGACTCCAGAGATCGGTTTGAAGGTGGTACCCTTTGGGCGTTACCGAGGAATAGTAAAAGTTTTCCATTTGTCACGTTTTTTCTTCAGATGACGCGGTTCACAGCGACACAGGTACTATCAGTTTATCAACCGCATGCGAATCAGGGGAATATCTAACAGTGTTCAACGTAGCAGAGAGTTTGGTTCATTGGGCAACGGTATATTAGATTCCCGAGATTCTCGATAGAATTATCCGAACTTCTTGAAGGCGAATCGTAAAGTTCATGAGCCAATCTGGTCTGTTAATCAAGTCACGTCTGTAGCACGGGTAATAACCGAGTTTCTGACCAGTTGTTTCGGTAGCTACTGAAGGAGTTAACCGGGCACTGCATGGTCGATATTGTTGCGGTGTCCATTATAGAACGCGGGAGGAGTTGGCGTTGACCATGACGGTCTAGAAGAAGGCCACCTGGATTAGTGTCCGACCGTCTGGTGGGCAACGTCTGTGTCAGTGTGATAAGAAGCCTTAATTTTTCTTAAGTCAACTTTCCTGATGGAATAGGCGTGGCTGCCGCGGATTCTATGAGTGCATATATCTGTGACAGTATTTTGGGGTCAATCGGATTGCGTTAAAGTCACATGCGGCGTCAAGCCTATCAAGCCCTATCTCGGCTGCATTGCGTTGTTAACAATAAGCAGTTCATGGTCGATGGCCTGGAAGTATCCGTCCCTGGGATTAAGTGACCATGTGCCGTCTGTTTGATCTCGTAGGCAGTATTTAGTTCGCTCGCCCAGTTAGCATTCATCACCAAAACTTCCTGCAAGCATGAGCGGAACACATCAGGTCTCGTCTTTTGTCCTCGACTGCGAACGCCTTGGCCCATCCTGATTTTGCGTAATGCTTCCTATTATCCTCAACATAGCAGTTGAAGTTGGCGTACATTTATCTACGGGTAAACCCCGAAAAACTCCCCGTTAAATTTGCTGTCGTAAAGCCCACTTGGTCCGTAGTAAATAGAAGGCTTTGTAGTGTCCACGTCTCGGTCCAGTCGGCACTCCATAGCTGGCGTTCGAAAGTGGTGCATGGCTTCTACTCAAATACATCTTCCGCCGTTATCAACAATTAACTAGTCCATTTGTATTCGATCCTAGGTTACTATTCAGATTCGTATCCGTCAATGACGAGTGTTACCCATTTGACGGGTCTTTCAGGACTTACGGATACCGACGATGAACCGGCTAGTTTGTGAATTGGCCATTACGCTATCATATTCACATAACTTTTTGTGGCGCTGGTCGCCGTCCCAGTCGCAGTCCTCCCAAACAATACATACACAATTAGAACGTGTCCGCTGTCCGAATCACTTGCGTCGTGGAATCTGAAGGATGGCACCGCTGAGTCGGATGGAATTCATCTAGGTTTACCTGAAGACAGTATAACTGCCTGGTCTTCTTAGCACGTCTCTTATCCAGTATCTAGAACAGGAATTCGTTTCGAACTGCTGGAAAGTGGCCAGACGAAATCCTATCGTAGCAAAAAACCGTACTCAACAAAGTGTATTATCCATTGTCCAACTCGCTGGTTGCCATGCTACGTACCAGAACTCCGCGCCAGAATTCCTGTCAAAAACATCCGGTTTTCGCTCACACGTCATGCGCACTTCGGTCCGGTTCGGGTGTGTCCGAAGCCTTCTGTCAGGGGGTTTTAGCCTGCCACTGTTCGTCCGCTGAGCCAATCTATTTGGGCGGTGGCTCTTCCGGCCTCTTGTGTTGTGGCCTCTGACCGTATTCTACGACCATGACCAGATATTCCTCCGAGTATGATAATAATCGCTTCCCCGATCAGGTTATCCATCCCATTTCCCCTGCCCTGTCTGGTAAGTTGGTCCGAGCCAGTTGAGCAATAGCTTATCCAGTCGCCCACGCTGTTCTCAATCCGCTCTTTATGGGCTTCAGGACGTACCTTCTCGCCACGTTGAGGTATCCCGCCGAGAGTTGACGCACTCGCACCTCCGCGTTATTAAGCCAGCGCGCAATATTCATGGGAGGTTTTCGTGCTCTTCTTAGCAATTGCAGGCCTGTTGCATTTTTGTTGGCGCATCCATGTATTTAAAACGCCCGAATGTGACACCATTTTATGTGCTGAGTCACCTAAAACTTTGTTTCTGACACTCAGCACAGCACACGTAGGTGCACTCGTAGATAGTGGCGCATCTTATGCAACACACCTGTTGACCACTTGACGCGGTCAATCGATCATAGCGCACACGTGGACGCCGTATATCTTGATTTTGCCGAGGCGTTTCATAAAGTAGACACTGTTATGTTTCCCAATAAACTACACGTCCTTGGCTTACATGAAAATCTGTTTCACTGGCTACGTGCCTACCCTACAGATCGTTTTGCTATGTTCCCGTCAGTTTTCGTTTCGTTAGCTATGGGATCATCTAGGTCTTAATCTTTTGACCGTTTTTTCCATCCACGTAAGCGATATAACTCTTTTTCTCCCTTGTCGTCACTTGCCGTCCGTGACAAGGGATGGTATAACTTCGAAGTTCCGCTGGCTTCAGCCCTTCTGTAAATCGACTTGGACCTCGAGCGTCTCGTATCAAATAAACATTTTTGATTTCGACGTCGAGGAGTGAAAGTTAGTGGAACTTTGGTTTACCTGTAGCGCTGTTTTTCATCGTAATGGTACAACTTTTCAGCGTACATCAACGGCGAAAAATTTGGGAATTTTAGTTTTGAATGCATTTGTTAGCTCATTGAACACGGACGCCAATGTCAGAGACTCAAACAGCTTTGTTCGATTTCATCATGATAATGACATTGCTATCTGATGGGCACGTCTCGTGCAAGTTAGAAACCTATTCGAGGTGTGCAGCAGATAGCCACCAAAGTCATTCTAGGATTACCGACCAAGCCTTATGAATAAAAGCTTAGTAAAGTCAACATATGCCCCACTGGGTTTCTAGGACTGCGAATTGATATATTGTCAATTATTCCACTTCATCGTCGCCATCATTACAACAGCCTCCAGCCTGACCAGAGGGCAATAACAACGAAAGAAGCCTGCCCAAAATAACTGAAAACGGTACGGATGCAATACGTTTTTGGCCACGGCACACGCCAATCTGAGATAGCACTTTTAGCCAGCAATTCAGGTGACCACAGGGACCCAACTGGGAAAGCTACACCTAACACTTTACTCATTGGAGCAGCCAGGGTACTCATATTTCGTGACCACGTTGTTGCTTGGACACCACACGGTTTTACCCGATTGCTGGCAGCCACAGAGTATAATGCCCAGTATACTTGGCGCTCAGCTAGCACGATCGGTATGTGACCCAATTACTGCAGTGTAACGTGATCAGCTGAAAAATTGATCGCGCATTCTGAGCGTTCCTGGATGTCCTCCGAACAAACAGTTGCATTGCTTACGCGATCAGTTTACATACTGTGGGCTGACTGTCGAAGATACCAATGGTCAATCATAGCATGTCTGCCAATGTCTTCGTTGTGAACACGTCATATCTTCGGAGCGCAGAGCAAAACAGATCTCACACAAGCAGTGTAAACCCGTTTTTGAAGGCAACCCAACGTATTTTCGACGCCATAGATGCCACAGACTGGCGAAGACAACCACTGCCCTTGTTATCCTCACCGACCACATAGACGATTGTTATAAGCTTATCGAACACGAACGGAGATAGCCTATACGAACGGCGGCAAAAAATAACGAGAATGGGAAGTCACGCGCGAGTGGCGCGAATTTTGACGTAAATTTCCTAGCTATCATTACTTACTCATAACTTTGTTCTTTTGTTTCCGTGCATCAAAAGGTTAACTAAAATTATTTTTGTTCTTTATCGAACAACATACTATTTTTTCACACACCACACTATGCGGGTTCCACCGTATCCCGTTTATCTTGCTTGTTTTTTGGACTTGCTAAGAATTAACTGTTTTATGTTGCACATTACTTGTTCCTGTCGACAACGACTCTCGTCTGGCCTGTTAATGCTAGGAATCAGTAGACACTCACCGAGGTGGCCAGCACTTGTTACAATCATGTGTGCACAGCATCCGTACGGAACGGTATGCAGTAATGCGAGTGTCAGAAAGAGTAACGCTTCAAGTGTACTGACCTTAGCGGAAAATAGTACACGCAGCTGACTTCTTCATAGCTCATTTTCATCTGAATGAATTGCGAGCTTGACAACAGCCAAGGCGCCGGTTTACTCCTGACTGGTAACAAGTGCACCACAAGGTGAAGATGTGCGGAAAAGGATGAGTACAAACTGACAACGGTGGCCGTAGTATCGATCCGAAGTTGTTACGCAACACATGTCGAACGATCGTACTGAGCTGTTAAACTGGTGTACGCTGATAGAATAATCCGTTGGCAGAAATAGATGAGCGTTCAGATTTGATGATTCGGTCGTGCCTAATGTGAGGTCAATGGCGCAGTGGTTAACACGGTTGCCTCATGATTGGAATGTCCGGAGTTCAAATCCCGGCCGTGGCAAGGATATGCACTACTGACGAGCTCTAATGAGAGCGAAACTCGAGTCTAGTGCTTCTTTTCGAAAGGGGCTGGCTGGAAAGTCTATCTGAATGCGAACACTGCGATCAAATGTGAGTGATGGTCAACTTGAAAATAAACCAAATCCCCGACTACTCATCAGTAATCAGAAATAGTTACAATTAATTCCATAATTGCTATGGAAGGGAGATGGCAGTGGAAAAAACCAAGTACATTGTGGGAATCAAAAATCCAGACCGTAAAGTCCATAAAACTGTAATGTGGGATGTTACAAGACGTCATACATATATGCGTGTATTTAGTTCAGGTAGAGGGAAAAATTAAAAAAAAAACACCTCAATGTGCTTCAGGGTAACGTGTTGACGGGTGCCCAGTTCCTCCGTCATATTTTCGCTTTGTCGGCATGATCGCCCGATCGATCATGTGCGTTGTGAACCATTTCTGAACAACGGTATCCACGGCGTTTATAAAGTCGTTCAACGTGGCACTAATGACCATGGACTCTTTGAAGTTGTGTTTAAATACTTCGAAGCCATCCTCCTATTAACCAAGAGGACCTTGAACCTCTTTGGTTTGCGACCAACTTGACGAACGTCGGTCTACATAACGTCTTGCACGATTATGTCTGGAAATAGGCACTGGCCAATTCTGCGCATTACACTGCACAGTTTGCTCCTTTTGAGGCGTGGCAAGAACCGCACCTAGTGCGAAGACTTTAATATAACTACTGCACTTTCAAACCACTTATTTTCTTTTTCGTTCGTTTACCAACACTAGTATCCACAGTTCAAGCCCTGAACAGCACGGCAAGACACAACTATGGATCCAAAAAAGAACTCCAAGAGAAGTGGGTTGGAGACACTCAACGCACTCTTAGCTTCGTGATATCAGTTTAGCTCACTACTTCTCTCACTACTTCCCCAATACCATTTTCGATGCCGCAGACTGCCCAACACGATTCTGCTTCGCAACCCGCCGGATACTGTGGCAGCAGTTTCCGTCCTACAGGTTGAAGATGATCCACTCCTAACGTCTAGCATGGGCTCGATTAAGAATATCAGAAGGTATAAACGAACACCATTTTTATGCGCAACTTCGAGGACAATGCATCGAACTATCAGGGAAGACTGACTAGATTTCCAGCGACGCTTGACCAAACGTCTCGTCAGCGAGTGGAAAACCTGATGCAAACTTGTCTCAAAAACTCTTAAGTTCAGAGCCGGTGAGCGCCGGCTAGCCCGTCTGCTGGGGGTTCACTAGCTCAGATGGTGAAGCTTATGAAGTCCTGGCTGACGTCCACAGTACTATATTTACCAATGGAGTGTGGGCCTTTTCTCGTGGCAAGGAACGTCAACCCTTCTGGAGGAAACTCCACGGCAGACACCACAACGGATGCTGTGCTAAGAGAACCTGGGGAGATTAAGATTACATCTCCCGGGTCAGGCTGTATATCCCCTGTAACCCTTACTCATGTGGCTGCATAATTAGTTGTCCCACTAAGCCCCTTGTTCACACAGCCAACTACAGTGGGAACAGTGCTTGAAAGCTGGAAATCAGCGAATATCACTCCCACCTTTAATGGTGGGCAAAGCAGTCGGCCATGCGACTATCGCCAGATCACCCTCCTACCCTGTGCCTTCGAAGTTCTTGAAGCGCTTGTCCAAGATTCACCATCCAGTTACCTTCAACATCTTATTCTGCAGTCAGCAGCATGGCTTCCTCCGCGGCTGATCATGAATTACGGATTCGCCACCAACTGTAGATCAGCGGATCACTGCTGCTGAGAGATGAGAGGGGATTTTTGCTACTTACCCGGGCTTTGCAGAGGCTTTCGATCGACTTGTTAATTCCGTCTTACTCGGCATGCTCCACCGTTGCAGTGGCGAGAATAACCTTCTTCGCTGGCTCGAATCATATCTGTCACCCGTTATTATCGTGTGCGGGCGGGTTTCTCCGTATCCGCTGTCAGACTCAGCCCCAACGGTCCATCAAGACTCCATCTTGTGGACATCAATTTTCCCTGTCATCATCAACGACCTGCCATCTGAAGTACCGTCTTCATCGATGCCGTTTACTGATAATATCGAAGTCCGGCGTGCTTTGCGTAATAGCTCCGACGACGTCCTCTGATGGGATGATATTAATTCCCCTTACAACTGATCCAAACCAAACTCCAGTTCAATACCATCAACTGCAATGTTGTGCCCATCAGACGCGAGCACAGTTTCCTTTACTCCCTCAGCGGAATACCGTTTTAAGTCACGAACAAAGAAAAGACATTGGCACCGTTGTGTTGCAGAGACTCTGAGGTTCCCTGAACGCTGAGGCATGTACAAGGGAAGCCAATAGCGTACTAGCCCTTTTGAAGCGTGCGTTCGAAAAATTCCAACGGTCAAGTTTCAATGACATGTAAAACAGATTCATTCACCCTCACCTCAAGCAAGGGGCCCTAGTTCGGATTCCTCACCTACAGAAGGAGAAGCTCACCTCGGAAACTTCCCAGAGGTGTTGAACGAAAACATTTCGTGGGTTGGGTTCAAAACTGCCTCCATCGGTTTCAAGAACTAAATCTCTTCTCCCTGGAGTGACGCAGATTGAGAGGTGACCCAGTATTGGGATTCATAATTTTGAGAACCACTAACAATCCCTGCAGGTCCCCGCTCAATTCTGAGGATACTAGCTTATTCAAAGGGCACTCTGAAACTGAAAGTCAGTACAGCAGACTCGAGATAGGGCACAGTATGTTCTCGGTTCGGGCCTGCAAAGCCTGTAAATCACTACCAGGACATATCGTGGGTACCACGACAGTGGATCGCCGATTTAGCACCTAGTCTCCGCCCCAAAATACGCTCCTGTGCATAACCACATGTGCATGTTCGCTGTCAAATAGCTCATATCCAATTAAGCATATTTTCACAACTGTGGATCTACGTGCATACTAGCAGCGATTTTTCAGCGATTTCAGCGATTTGTACACGGGTTCCAGGCTGAGGGTCCAATCTACCCGGATCCAGTCAGTTTGTTCGTTTCGATGTCCGGCGGTTTTCTGTTGACCTGAAAGGCAGTCATTGAAAACGGGGTGAAGCACCGCTCTTGGGGGTTACACAAAGTACCAATAACAGAGTAAAATAATAGTCTAGCAAAACAAGATAAATTATTAATTTAACAGTTTATTAAGTAGGTGAGAATATAATAACACTTTGAGACGGTCTTTATAAAAGCAGCTAATAATCTCTAGTGGTAGATCGTTCCAGTAGTTGATAACCCTATAAGAGAAAATCTGTTGTTTTAGGAAGGTCCGAGGTCGAAGCTTATAGAGCTTCTTGTCGTG
>QNGE01002089.1:28352-128441 GCA_008508345.1 Paragonimus westermani
TGTAACGCGCAACCGAAACCAGCGAGCGCGCACGAATTGAATTTGAGTTGTGTGACGGGGCGTGCTGCTGTGTTGTAGGTGCCGTTTTAGCTTACGTTTGTATAAGTCGTGTGCATGGCTTACTGGGCCTTCGGCTCATGTTTGTTCGTATTGTTTCTCTTTCCAGAAATGTTCGAACCCCTACTTTGGAAGAGCGTTGTCCCCTGGTGCGTCCACGTTGCCCACGAAGGTTGGTCCGCAATTTCACGGGCCTCCAGAGTAGAGTCGGCTGGCCTGCATGTAACAAGCCCTCTTGGGGGGTGGTAGCCTTTTCACCACAGCCTGGGCAGAAGTGAACGTCCCTGTGGGACGATTCGTCTGCTTCTGTTGGCCCAAGGTCGTTGACTTTCGAACCGCTCTTGCTTTCAGAGCTTTGGGAGGGTGATTTGCGGTTTTGTACCCTCGAAAATGTGGATAAAGTTGTAGATTAGAAGAGAGTATTGGACGAAATGGCCCCGATGCAGCCGGGGAGAGAGCTGCCGGAATGCATTTAATCATCAGCCATTCCAGCCCTCGATACAACCAAGAAGAGTTGTGACCTGTGATCATCCCCTTCACACAGAGATCTCTCGTCTGAATTAGCGGACCCATCAAAAGCCATCGCTTCCTACATCCGTCCATTTTCCATTGAATATCTGAATTCCGATTGGCCCGCATACTACGATTGACAGGGACCAATGAGAACACGGACAAAGTGGGCTCCCGATGGCAGTTCGCCTCGTCAGACGGTTCTTCAAATTCACATTTGCAATCAGCTAGCACAGCCCCTCTAGGGCTCTTGGCAAATCCATGGTTTATCTCTAAACCTTCTGGGTTCTTTTCACGTCAACTCACACTTGAATCGTTGATGTGCTTCGCGTTGGCTACAGCTACTTTGTTGGGGGCATATAGGCTTGGCAACATACAAGGCATACGGTTATTAACTGAGTGTGTACGACCTACAACAGTTTGATGCTCCCTTTAAACTGCTAAACTGTGGGCTATACCATGACACCTTGCGGAGAACAACCAGTGAACTAGTAATCTACTTTTATCTGTCCCGAACAACGCATGATTCTCAGGTAAACGCACTAGACGATCCGAAAAACTAATGTGGACCACGTGATGTAAGCCTACGCCCTAAGGGCCACACAGAATCATCCACAACAATCCTACCCCGTGTCTGTTGATCTCTGGTGAGTTTGAAATTAAGGGAATGCCTCTTTTGGTCAATTACTAAGTACATTTCGAGATTGTTACGGTGTGAGAAAAAACAGCCTTTCTACAACTTTGTTGCCATGTATCGCGTTTTTATGGGACAATTATACCTTTTATCTGGTACATCCTAGATGGTGCATCCCCGATTAGTAACCGATGAAGTGGCGAACGGTTTGGCATAACAAAATGTGTCACCGTACATTCAGTTGTATTGTTTTTCTCGGCCTGCATCCCATTTTGATAGTCTAGTGCTCAGTGCTTCATAGTTCACTGGGCGCCTGATGGAGCGACTCAACCATGGATACACGGGTTCGAGGCAGGGACCCAAGGTACCCAGATCCACTCAGTTTTCCTCGTTCAGTATCAAACGGGCGTCTGTTGAGCTGAAAGACAATCATTGAAAATACTGTGTAGCACCGCTCTTGGGGATTACAGTAAATACCAAGAACATGGTTAGATTATTTATACAATAAATTTTTCGGCGAGAATCAGGCTGTTCCATAAAGTGGTCTCTAGAGGCGCTGCTAACTACCCCAGAAGGAAGGTTGTTCCAAAGGTTGATTAATGTTTAGGAAAATAACTGCTGCTTAGTGAAAGTCCGAGGACGAAGGTTTAAAAGCTTCCTGCCTTTGCCGCTATAGTGACGAACTGTTACACAATACGTACTCTAGAGAAGCGTATAAGAATCAAACCACCACGGAGTCGTCGAAATTCAAGTGGACACAAGTCAATAATTTCAAGTCGAGACTCGTGTGCGCCATTTCTTAGGCCCGTGACTAGCTTGGTGGCCGCGCGCTGGACACGCTCAACAGCGAATGTGTCTTTTTGCAGGCCGGTATACACGACCTGCTTAAGCATGCTTGAGGAGTTGTCTTATATACACCCGTAGAGCATGTGAAACACTTTCTTTTATATACAGGGGAAAGTGCACCTGATCATCATAAGAGCGGCAAATCCCTTTTAAGCCGCTATCTCGTGGTGATATGCGAGGGGTAACTTAGACGACAACCAGATGCTTAAATCTTCCTTCAGATTTTCATGTTATCTACTGTGCTGAATGCACTACGAATCACAAAGGCACTGCCAAGATCTCCACTGAGTGATATGTGAGCACTTATCGTCGGTTAATGGTAGTGTAGAGGACTGGTACGTTTCTTTCTAGAATTGTGCCTATTCTCCACAATAATTAAGTCAGAAAAACTGATTATAGACCAACGACGTTTATTGCAAAGAGGCCGGGAAAGCGAACGCAACAGAAGCAAAGCGCGACAGACCAGTAGCTAGCGGCTGGAAGGTGCAAGTGTAATTGTGAACTTGGGCGGTCGAACCAACGAGAAAATCCAGACATGCAACCAATTAATGTCAATAGTGTCAACGGTCAAAATAAATAGCAAAATAGTTGGAATACATGGCAAACTAAGAATGTCTCTGCAGACGTACCCCCCCTAGAAGGCTTCACACTTGAATGTCTTCGACACAAGCAAAAGAAAATAGAGCTAGTGACATTGAAGTTATCGCAGGTTGGGTGGGGGGCCAGCGTATTCAAGAACAGCTACGTATGCCACGTTGAAGAAGGTTGGTAACGGTGAAGAGGGGTCGGTCTGCTTGCAATATCCGGAATTGTTCATGCGTCTCTAAGGTGGTGCTGTCGGAGCGGGCTACCCAACCCACCAAAACTTGAGGAGAAAAAGATGGGAGGAAGGCTTTCCCCCACTGCTGCAACGACAGATGGGAGTGTGCTCTCCTCCCACCGTGCTCTGCGCGTCACCTGTAGTATAGAAAGAAAATAAGTATCTGGCGAACAAAAATTATACAGGCTCACCATGTAACCTTCTAGTGTTTGTTGCACTTCAAGTATTGCTTTACCAAATGTTTTTCCGTCGTTTTTTGTTTTGCGATTTTTTTTGTTTCTTCATCTCCAAAATTAGAAGGTTACTGGAGGGAAAAAAGAAACTGTATAATAAACAGTGTCTACAAAACGTGCTGGGAAGTTGACGCGACGTCCTGATCGCGTTTGACGTGGGGCAGGTGGCGTGGAGGCAACTGGTGAAGAGGGCGGTGTGGGGGCGGGCGCTGCAACAGATGGCTGCGAAAGGACTCGGTTGATATCGTCATCTACATACGCGACTTTAAGGCGATCGATGGAGACGGTGTCGCAACGACCATTACGATCGATTGTGAAGTGCTTGGTTGTTCGCCGAAGCACCTTGAAGGGGCTCGAGTAAGGAGGCTGCAGTGGTTTGCGTACTTCGTCGCAACGGACGAGTACATGTGAACAAGTGGCCAAATCCTTGTGCATGTGCACTGGCCTGTTCTGTTCACTAGAGGGTGTGGGCTAAATTTGCCGCATGTATTGCGACAGTGTCGAAGCAAAGTTCGAAGGAAGGGAAGAAGTTGGAGGAGGAGGTGAAACAAATTCACCGGGCAAACGCAGCGTACAGCCGTAAACAAGTTCTGCTGGTGTACTTTGAAGGTCGGCCTTTAGTGTGTTTCTGATACCTAAAAGTACTAGAGGGAGTACTTCGCTCCACACCTGACTAGTGGTGGCACAAAGTGAAGCTTTAAGCTGCCTATGGAAACGTTCCACTAAACCATTCGAGGACGGATGGTATGCCGTGGTGCGAATGTGCCGACATCCAAGAAAGTTCGTCGTAGCTTCGAATGTTGGGCATTCGAAATGCGAACCGCGGTCCGTCGTAATGGTTGTAGGGCATCCGTAATTGGCCACCCAACGTTCCAAGAAGGCGTTCACGACAGCCTCGGAGGAGCAATTCCTAAGTGGGATGGCATCCGGCCATCTTGAAAATCGGTCAACACAGGTTAGGATGTAGACGTAGCCACGTGAAGGTGGCAGGGGTCCAACTAAATCCAAGTGAATGTGCGAAAACCTGGCATCTGGGAGACCGAATGAAGAAATTGGGCTTCGTGTGTGCTTATGCACCTTGGAACGTTGGCATTGCAGGCAAGCGCGTGCCCAACTACGAACGTCCGAGCTGACTTTAGGCCAAACAAACCGATCCGTTACTAGCTTAACTGTAGCTCGAATACCAGGGTGCGAGAGATTATGAAGCTGGTTGAAGATAGCACGCCTGTATGCTAGTGGCACTACAGGTCTTGGAATACCTGTAGTCATATCGCAAAGAATAGTTCCATCTGCATTAGGCAGCGGAATGGTGCGCAGCTTTAAGGAGTAGCGTTGCAAGGAAGCTTGAAAATCAGGCTCTCGCGCCTGGGCTGCAGCTAGGTCGCTGAGGTCAACAGAAGCAGGTGTGACTAGGGTGGCGTGGACGCGTGAGAGAGCGTCGGCGACGGGATTGAGGGCACCTGCAACATGCCGTATGTCGCAGGTAAACTGCGAAACATAGTCCAGGTGTCTGATCTCCCTGGGGGAATACCTGTCTGATGAAGATCCCGGTGCATACACCTAGGACTTGTGATCAGTAAACACAGTGAAGAGGCGACCTTCCAACGCATGACGGAAATGGCGTATACCCAGGTAAATAGCAAGTAATTCTCTTCCAAACGTGCTATACCGGGATTCGGTCGGTAACAAGCGTTTGGAGAAGAAACCTAAGGGTTGCCACTTGTCATCGACAAACTGTTGCAATACCGCACCGACAGCTACTCTTGAGGCATCGGTAAAAAGAGAAAGTGGGGCACGGGGGTCTGGGTGGACCAGAAGAGCAACATTGGATAGAGCTTTTTTAAGCTCTACAAAAGCTGTGCGTGCTGCATCCGTAAAATTGAATTTACGCGTACCGCCTCGGAGTAAGTCCGTGAGAGGTTGCTGAATTTGCGCACAATGAAGGATAAACCGTCGGTAGTAATTAACTAGGCCGGTAAAACGACGAAGCTGTCTAAAAGATATAGGCTCAGGGAAATCATTGACAGCACCTACCTTTGCTGGCAGAACCTGAATACCGGAAGCGCAAATAATGTGGCCCAAAAATTCTATGCTCCCTTTTCCTAGTTCGCACTTGGCTGAGTTGATGGTTATTCCGTGCTGGGCCAACCTAGCGAACAAGGAATGAAGGTGGTGTAGATGTTCTTCGGAAGAACTAGCCACTAATATATCATCTAAGTAGGGGTAGACGAAATCCAAACCTCGGCATACTCCATGAATGAAATGCTGGAAGGTTTGTGCAGCGTTACTTAGGCCAAATGGCATTCGAAGAAATTCGAATAGACCAAAAGGCTTGCTGACAGCCGTTTTGGGGATATCGGTTTCCTCTACCGGAATCTGGTGGTAGGCACGAACCAGATCAATCTTACTGAATACGGTCTTGCCAGAAAGGTAAGCTGTCAGATCATGTATTTGGGGAATGAGATATCTATCAGGGACCGTGACCTTGTTGAGGGCACGATAATCGCCACAAGAGCGCCAGTCACCCGACTTTTTGGGGACCATGTGATGTGGAGAGGTCCATGGACTTTTAGAAGGACGGATTATCCCTAGTTCGAGCATGTGTTCAGACTCCGCCCTAGCTATTTTAAGTTTGCCCGGAGCCAGACGTCTTATTCTACAGTAGACTGGTGGGCCTTTAGTTCTACTGTGGTGAGTGCAAGTTGAAGTGACTGTAAGAGGTTCGTTCGCAGATCGGACGAGCTGTGTGAAATCTAAAAATAAGGATGCGTAAGGCTGAGAGATTTCAGGCTGAAGAATAAGAGGACTGATGGCCTCTTAGTATGCCTGGGTGCCGTTGATGCTAATTTTTGTGCGGGAATCGACCAGTTTCCGTCTTCGCGTATCGACCACGAGGTCGAAATGCTGAAGAAAATCAATTCCCAAAATAGCGAAAGGTACGGCTGCAACTGTGAAAACCCAACGAAATGTTCGCCGGGGACCGAGGTCAAGCGTGAGTGAGCGTTGACCATAGGTGGGAGTGGGTGTGCCGTTAGCAGCACGAATCATGGGTAGGGAAGAGGGGGTCGCCTCGTCGGATCTTGGAGGAATCATGCTGACTTCCGCCCCGGTATCGACCAAGAACGCGATTCCCGAGCTTAAATCGTTAATGTGAAAGAGGCGACTGTTAGGGATGGTGCTGGCCGCGTTTGTCGCCACTACGGGCCGGCTTGGGAGTTTCCCTGATTGAAGTATTTACAAGGGGCGACGCAACGCTTCGCTCGGTTGCCAAACTTGTTGTGGTACCAGCACAATTCGCCAGATGCCTGAGATTTATGCGGGGACTCACTCCGACGTCGACGCGAAGGGGATCGTGTCTTAAGGCGGGCGAAATCTCGCCGAAGAGCTGCTATCTCCGCCCAAACCGTGCGCCAATCATTGGGTGGCGGACGAAATGAAAGCTGTGGAGCTGAAAAGCTTGGGATCTCAGGACTCTTTTCTGTACGATTCGTCACCGCTGTAATGGAGACAGGTGAGTCGGTGCAAAAACGATCCTGAATCTCATCAGCGAGTTGTGTTGCGTCCAACAAGGATGGGGACATGGCTGCTGTGAGAATAGCTTGCGTGTTAACCGGAAGGCGTTGCATCCACAACTCCTTGAGGAGTGTTTCATCCATAGATGAGGGGCCCAGCAACTGTTGCATTTGAAGTAACAGATCAGACGGTCGCTTATCTCCCAGTTGCAGATATCTAAAGAGCTGTTGTAGCCGAGATCTATCAGAAGGCGTGACCCGTTTGATAACGGCTTCCTTAAGGGCTTCATATCTATGTTCGGAGGGTAAATTCAGCAGGAGGTCACGCACTTGCATCGTGACATCCTTGGGAAGCCTGGCCAAGAGTTGGCTAAATTTAGCCTGATCTGCCATAACGCGCTGATTTTAGAACTCCGCCTCTAGGTACATAAACCACAAAGCGGGTTCCATATCTAGGAACTGTGGAATAGTAATTGTGACTGCTCCGACTATCGGCTTCTGTTCTGAGTCCATTGCAAAATAAGGCAAAACTTAATATATATACACTAAAAGGACCAACAGAAAGATATATATATATATATATAAACGAATAAAATTAGGTAAACTCCCAAAGTTCAACACGGTTTACCGGGATTAAGAAGTTTCAGGTTAAAATAATTTGTTGCATTGAGCCAGAAAGAAATTGCTGAAATCGGGCTCACCAAATTGTAGAGGACTGGTACGTTTCTATCTAGAGTCGTGCGTATTCTCCACAATAATTAAATCAGAAAAACTGATTATAGGACAACGACGTTTATTGCAAGGAGGCCTGGAAAGCGAGCTGTGTTATGAATAATCAGATTCGACGGCACAAACGATCAGTCTTGAGTCAGAAAGAGAAGAGCGGGGGGCCCGTATGATAGGCTTTATTCGTCTAACAATGACGTATGACAACTGAAAAGGAAAACGTAAATCGATTACCAACTCAAGGATGAAACAAATAACACAAAATATAACATTCTCCCCCACCAAGAAATTGAGCAGACAAAAATAGTAGATTACAGGGGGAATAATTGAACATGCGTACACTGATCAATGAAGCAATATTTGGTAGTGAGCGTCAATATGTAATTGGTTTCTGCGTCTCTGTTTCTCAGACAATATGGATGAACACGCTGTTGTTGTTTGATTAGCGTTTCAAGATTACGTGAGTGATCGTTGTTGGGGGAATCATATGCTTCAGTGTTGTGTATGTCAGCTGAGGGAATGTTGTTATGCTGCTCTGTGATAGGGACGCAATCAGTTGGTACAGATGAGGTATCTTCGATCGAAGGTGTCGACAATCTTTGCAAAGGGGTCTCAGACATGACTTCTCCTTTGGGGGCCAGTTGGTGGATTGCACTGAAGTAATTCAACTTCGACGAGTGGGTCATAATTAGACTGTCTGACATTCTTCTTAAACAACACCGGTCCATGTTTGAAGAGCCACATCGGGAGGGTTGTTCCGGAGGCCAACCTTCGGTTATAGAGGAATAATCTTTCATGTGGTGTGGCATTAGTTGCGGTACACAAGAGTGATCTGACGGAGTGCAAAGCATCAAGAAGAACAAACTCCCATTGATTGATGGCTAAGTTACGAGATTTCAGGGCGAGCAACACAGTTTTCCAAAGCGTTTCATTCAAACCCTCTACTTGCCCGTTACCCTGCGGGTTGTATGGTGTTGTTCTATTTGTCGCGACTCCCCTTTCATGAAAAAACTGTTGAACATTTGACGATATGAACGACGATCCACGATCAGAATGAATATAAGCCGGAGTACCAAACAACGAGAAACAACGACAAAACCATTTATTGACGGCCTCACTAGTCTGATCAGAACATGCAAAAGCAAAAGGAAATCGAGAATGTTCATCAATAATTGCTAATAAATAACGATTGCGGGTTACTGATGGAAGGGGACCCTTAAAATCAATCGACAGTCTTCCGAATGGTTGTGTGGCTTTTATGAGTTCACCTCGAGCTTTCGAAAAAAACGAGGTTTGATTTCACAGCATATCGAACATTTGGCAACAATGCCTCGAACTTCTTCCACAGAAAAGAGGAGGTTTCTGGCGCGGACGAACTGCATCAAAATTGTCAAAGTAAACAAAGATGTCTTTCAATCATTCGCGTGCTATTATATTGTCAATGGTCCGTTGAAAGCAAGCGACGCCATTCGTCACGCCAAACGGAATCCGACAAAACTGATATAAGCGTCCGCATGCCTCAAAAACCGTAAAGAGCTTTTCTTCTTCTCGAATAGGGATCTGATGATAAGCACTCTTTAGATCCAGAGTGCTATAGGTGTCGTACATGGCGATGCGTTCAATCATTTCGTCAATTTTTGGGAGAGGATAGACATCCAAAAGGGTATATTTGTTAATTGTTCGGCTGTAGTCATCTACCATTCTTCTCTTGTGCCCGTCGTTAGCGACTACCAAGACTTGAGCTCCCCAAGGGGAGGAGGAAGGCTCGATAACTCCTTCAGAAAGCAAACGGCGAATTTCATCGCGTATAAACTTTTCGTCAACTGGACTGTGTCTTCTGGATTTTGTTGCAATGGGTTTGAAGTTTGGCATCCGGTTTTGGAAAAGACGAGAAGGTTCGATGTGAGCTGGGGTCAATGAACAGAGTGGAAATGGTAGTTTTGGCCCACCAAATGGAATTTCAACACTTTTATGAAGTTTGAGAAAGTCGTGACCAAGAAGAACGTCTGCACATAAATGCGGTAGAACTGACAGCATCACTCCCTCATACACAGCATCTTTGTATCTGATCGACGTCAGGACGTGGCTTCGCGTGCCACTCGACAGAGTGGTAGAGGCCATTGTTACCTTGCTACGAGATTTGTGAACTTTCCAGTCATTCTGCAACACTACGCTAGACGCTACATAACTTTCAGAACTGCCAGTATCTATCAAAGCTTTTAAGCGAGTTCCGTTAACTTCGAGATCAACTACAGCATTCGAAAGACACTCCGGAGCCGCCGCTGATGTGACAGTCGAAATGGACGGTCGGGTGATAGAAGAGCAGGGCTGTCGGTTCCGGGACATCAAACAGACCTTTTGTAAGTGCCCCTTTATTCCACACCCTTTACATAACGCACCTCTAGCAGGGCACTTCGAACGGGGGTGTTTGTCATACCCACAGATGAAACACTTTCCAGTCGATGAGCTGGAGGCTGCCACATCAGGCATTCTGGTAGGGTTAAGCGAGTTCTCTGAAACCTCGGTTGCAGCCGCGTAGGTGTTAGTCGGAGTGGACTGGTATATTTGAGACTGTTTTTCCGCCAATTCAAGCGATCTGGCCTGATCCAGAGCGGCCTGAAAATTCAACACTTTGTTCCAACAGTCTCTGTCGAATCTGGCTAGACAGTAGACCACTTATGAAAGCGTCTCGATCCTGCTCCGCTGTAGAGGCTTTAAAGTTACAGTCTTTCGCAAGCGACCTTAATCTTTGTGCAAATTGGTCCAGCGTCTGTCCACCTTTTTGTCTACAGGTCGCTAACAGATGTCGAGCGAATAATTCATTCTTGGGTTTCACATATAGGTCCCGTAGTATGGAGACCGCATCATCATAACTATCGCATTCGGAGATATACTCATAGACCGAGGGCGAGATGTAATTGATCAACGTAGTCAATTTGTTGGGATGAAAACTGTCAATAGACGACAAGAAACTAGTGAACGTACAGAACCAGTGATTCCATTCTTTAGGAGCGTTAACTGCGTTGGGGTCGACGTCAAACCTCTCAGGGCATAGGATCCGTTTCATCACGTAATTGTTTAGACGGATAAATTGCTATGAATAATCAGATTCGACGGCAGAAACGATCAATCTTGAGTCAGAAAGAGAAGAGCAGGGGGCCCGTATGATAGGCTTTATTCGTCTAATAATTGACGTATGACAACTGAAAAGGAAAACGTGAATCGATTACCAACTCAAGGATGAAACAAATAACACAAAATATTATAACAAGCTGTAAGCAAAACACAACAGAAGCAAGGCGCGACAGGCCAGTAGCCAGCGGCCGGAAGGTGCAAGTGCAGTTGTGAACTTGGGCGGTCGAAGCAACGAGAAAATCCAGACATGCAACCAAACAATGTCAATAGTGTCAACGGTCAAAATAAATAGCAAAATAGTTGGAATACGTGGCAAACTAAGAATGCCTCTACAGTAGACGCCGATCGTCCGGCCAGCGCTTAGTCGTGTCGAGATCAACCCGTAGTGCACTGGGGTCAATGGTGTTCCGGATTCTTAGGTCGTCAGCGTATAGGGGGTGTTGCCGGAAATATTTTCCGGAAGTTCGTTGATGTAAATGAAGGATAACAGAGGGCCTAGCACTGACCTTTGGGGAACTCCCGCAGAAATGAAAGATGGAGGCGAAAGGTCTGATCCGGTTTTAATTCTAACAATCCCATTATCAAGAACAACTCAGCGAAAAACCACCTCTCGAATACTGTAGACTTTAACTTTGTATAGGTGGAGAGCCGCAAAATATTTTTCCTCTGTAGACGATGTCTGATGCATATGGTGTATCACGTTGGACACCTTATGGTCGCAGCCGTAAGGAGTTGGCTGTTCGTTGCCGACGCGGTATGGGCAACATTTGGGACTGTCGCCGAGGATGTACGACTACAACAGGCGTTTCACCCCTCCTGGCAATGTAGTTGAAAGTGAACATGTGAACGTGTTCATGAGTATAATCCTTGTTTGGAGTAGGGTCTATTTATTCTTTGGCTATACCGGTCGGAACTATTATAATAGTAGCGAAACGTTGCAGGGCCCGCACGGGCGCCTCGCGGGCCACTGCGGGCCAGAGGCGGACCAAAGGCGTGCAGTGATACTAGGGCCTCGCATGGGCCCCGCGTGGGCCACGGCGGGCCAGGGGAAAAAGTCGCTAGCGAAGCTTTCAACGCGGTCCGCAAAATTCGACAATTTCAAAAACGGTTTCCTTATCATTTTCGTTACGCGCCCCAGGCTTACTGATGCCGCCCATGAAGAATATTGCAAAAAATCCGAAAACATGGAAAGTTTGTTGTTTAGTTTACACAAGTGCATCGGTAACATACAGTTCATTGTGCATGTGTTCAGCAAATGTAGCCATCCACGTTGGAGCGACTGCACCGCACTTCAATGCACGCTGGGGAAACCTACAGAGAGGAATGCAAAGGAACTATGTAATAAGCGGAATGCAGCAATCGGGATGCAGCGATTGTTTTTGAAACAATTTGAACAACACAAAAAGCATTCCCGAACAATCTGTGACTTACTGAAATAACCTAACGCACTGTTTATGAGGGTTCACAACGGCCTCACGCTCAAAAGCGGGTGTGCGTCACATGCACGTTAAGGTATTTACCACATTCACAGGACAACCCATTATTGGCAATACTTTCGAGGTAGTGTGTTGTCACAAATGGCATAAGAAAGAACACTCACCGCGTTAGTCGGTATCCAAGTCTACATTTTGCTGCTTGGAATGCTTCGTTCTACGTTTCATGCGCCCGCCGGCTCGGTCGCGCGCGTTTCTGAACCAACGTCGCATGTGCACGTGCAATTCTTCTGCGGAAATGTCCGCGTACTTCTGTTGACTGGAGATAGCATCTGTAATGATTTGTATGATGGAGAATAGGTGATGAGACATTACCTTGGACTACCTCCATCAACAGCAAGTCACAGGCCGCCCGTTTGTTACCAGTCCCAGTCCAGTTAGTGGTAATGGCCAGGTCATGATGTATTAGAGAGGACATTATGCGGCGCACGGTATCCGCAACGTCGGTTCCACCCATTCTTGCGAGTGACTTCATCTACAAGAAATAAGTGTCACATTAACTGCAGCACTTACAACAACGTTGTACACATCTGATTTTGCCAACTCAGCCTCCCGTGCAAGCAGATCCTCTTGTGTTCGTGCGGGCGACCTGAATGCCTCGGGCATGACTGCCGGTTTGGGGTCATTAGAGGGCGGGAAATTGCGGACCATATGCGTTTCCAACGCTTGCAACCGTGAGTTGACGGTTGACAATGTTACAACTATTCCTTTGACCAAATCCAAAATGGCCGTGGTGTCGCCTCGACTGGATTCAGTGTCAATCCTAGGGGAACGTAATTGCTGTACCAGGTACTCACCTGCTGCTACTGTACATAGAATCCGAGTGATCGGACGAACTTATGTTGGCGGTCATCCGTACGGACAACGGGGAGTGCATGACCCAGCGGGATGTGTAAACCGTTGAACTGCCAAAAATGGTTACATAGGATGACGGCCAAGTCAACTTACGAAATGGCTGTAGCCTCGGGTACCAACAGAGGTGGTAATTCAACAGAGTCTGCAGATTGCATTGTGGATGGCCCAGGAATGGGAGAACGCCGGGGAGGGCTAAAACGTCACAAACAAATAAGCGGCCGCTTTGTGCTGTGGGCACAGAAGCCTGAGTAGACAATTTGGGAGCAAAAACTACAGACAGTCTCCAACTGTAGCTCCCAGTCTGCCATGGTTTGTGACTTAGTCTTAGCCTACAAATAGCGTTTCACCCTCCCTTGCCGATAGCGATCGAAAGACACACCTTTCAGTTTGGCGTTGGCAGACTTCATAGCCAATCCACCACTATCTCAGTGCTGAGCTTAACAGGTTAAGTTAGTGAAAGGCCAAGTAAATTTGAGATTGTCTTGGCGTGCAGCCTGCCCGCGAATACGAGATTTATGACCTCATGGGAGAAAGAGGATGCCGGGACTGATTTGACCATCTCGGTTGTATAAGATGTGTGGTAGCTTTCTCTTTCATTCTTACCGCCTCCTCCTCTGTGTGCAGCTGATAGAGCAGCTACCTTCTTGGCGTTATGTACTGATACAGGGATGGTATTTCCAACTCCGTTTTAGGTAGAGTTCGTTGGCACTCGTCTGTCGAGCTCGAGGATGCTTTGTACAATCTTCTAAAGCGCAATTTAACAGAAGCGGTTGAACTAAAGATGCATGTCGACAGTTTTCCCCTATAAAAGGGTGGTTATGCAGCTTTGGCGTGTACTCGATCGACGTCCAAGCTTGACAAACAAACAGCCATTTACTGTGGTCTATACAAACCAACGAACGGATACGCGTTTCTCTGCGATACAGTAGATGAGTTAATGGAACTTTTGTCCAGTGGCACTGTAACTGACGGTCGTGATACTCCTGCTCGTGCTTTAGTGAAGCAAACAGCTTCACACAAGTTATAATTGTTATGGTGCGGATCGGTCAGAAGCTAGTTTTCCTCCCAAGTAGCCTCTCGATGTGACAGAGACTTCCGGGGTAAGATATTTGGTAATCATATTGGTTGATCCACTTTTCTGGATGTTGGTTATGAAGTGGTTTACGAAATCCCACTAGATTATATGCACACAGTGTGTGTGTGTGTTGTCATAAAACTCGCAGAATTGTGGTAGATGGGCTCAAGCAGTACTGGGCTTTAGAATTCGAAGGCTATTGTTCGTCGTTTGAAGTTTGTGGAGCCTTGCATTCCTGTCGATTTTACACGTCGATGTTCCTCCGTTTTGAGATTGAAGCACTGGAATGCCACGGGGTGTAGGCACTTTTTTGGTTTGTACATGGCCTGTGATTCTGAAAAGCATACTGCCAACTTGTAGATTTGAACATTCCGTGAAACTTTCTTGCAATGTTTACTTGCTTCCACATCCTTTGCACAAACTTCGCTGAGAAGCTGTACACATCACTTTACAGGAGTTTGAACGATTTTTCTCATTTTTTTTGGGCTTGTGGAATAGTTACTGGTTTTAATGCCTTGACGCATCTGACCGATGATGGACAACGCTTCGGGCCGATAGTTGTATTCTCAGCCTTTCCCTCTGAGTCATTTCATCCGCATACTCCATGTCGGTCAACCGTGCATCATGGAGAAGCTCAACACCAAGCTCATTGGACTTCTCGGATGCACTTTTCAGAATGTCGTCCATCGCAAACTTGAACAAGAGATGGAAAATCGGACACCTTTGACGAAAACGACTAGAGGTGATCAACGCCCGAGACAATTGCCCGTAAACCCTCACCCTGTTTGCAGAGTGAGCACACAGTGGCCTCCACAGATTCACGTGTTTCCCTGATACTCCCTTGCGAAGAAGATAGTTTCAGATAACGTTACGATCAACTGAATCGGAAGCAGCCTTTAGGTTTGAAAAGACCACGACTACCGACTGCCTACAAGAGTGTCGACATTCCAGGATCCGTTGCAAACTAAAAAAGTGCAACAATTTTTCTGTCTGTTCTTCACGTATCTGACTTTCCCTGGACTTCGTGAGCCGACGTAAAATGCGGGCAGTGATTAGCTTGAATACAGCAGACACCAGACTGATGTTTCTATGGTTGTCACAGACTTCGGGCCACTGTTTTGAAAACGGGAATTACTGTCGATAAGCACCAGTCACGAGGTACCGCGATTGGCGGTTGAGAAACTGATAATACCGTCGGTATAGCATACGTATCAAACCAGCTTAGAAAGCTGCCTTAGTAGTTCTCACTCCGAAGATTCTGATTGCTCCTGGATCCAGATCACACAGGTCATTCGTGATGCAGGTACTGTGGCGTGCGGCACGGGGGTACATGGAATGAACAAACATTGGATCTCGGGGAAATCCCTGGAGTTGTTACAAGCCAGACGGAACATCCCTCATGGTAGTTCATATAACAAGTCTAGAAGATATGTTCCTATGAACCTGAAACGTAATCTAAAGGCTGATTGCTAGGCTTGGTTACTAGGAAAAGTTAAGGAAATGGAGACGGCTTTTGCTTCAGGAAACACTAGCATACTGTTTAAGCTTATCCGTGCCAGTGGTCCCAGGCGACCGTCTGTCAGTGAAGCTATCAGCGAGACAGATGGCACACTCATCTATAACAAGTCCAGAAGGTTAGAGCGGTGGGCGGATCACTTTGAGGGTCAATTTAACTGGCCGCATGCATCTACTGCGTTGCCGCCACAAACTTGTAATGTAGTGCCATGTTCGGTAGACTTAGAACCACCCACTGAGACTGAGGTCGGCAATCGCATTGCGGCTCTCAAGCGTAATAAGGCTGCTGGTCCAGATGACCTCGTGCCGGCACTTTTCAAAGAAGGGGGAGAGGCGTTGATAGAAGTCTTGACTCATTTATTTCAACTTGTGTGGACGACGGANGACAGTTTCAGCACCATGAGTGGCGTACGTCAAGGCTGTCCGTTGTCACCATTTTTGTTTAATTTCGTTATAGACGAAATAATGGAGGATTGTCTCCGGCACTCACAAGATGCTGATCTGATCTACGTGCTTTGTCACGCGTCAATAACTGAATCTCCAGGGCCACTTTTTTTCCGACGGAAGGCCACTTGGAGCACAGTAACTAACCGTTTGGTCCCGTCATCCACATGGTCTGGTTGTTATCATCTGAACTGTTTCTCAAAGTGTTTAGTCCACCTGTCAAGTCGGCGCGATTGGCTGGTGATACGTGAACCATCTTTCCCACACGTTGTCAGTGCCTGCATCGACTCAACAACCAGCACAACCACGGACCAGAGAAGAAAACTTTTTGCTGTTCCCATATAAAAAGGTTCTAACTATCTCTTTCGACTGTTCGACCAAGTAGTGCCCACGGTTTTTGCGCAAGCTTTCAGTCAGGTTCCGTTTAAGTATTCGCCAGTCGTCATACTGAGATCCAGACAGAATCGAGTAATGCTTGTTCATGACTTGACAGAAATCCATTTGCATCGCAACTGCGCAGCTCCTCCAGAACCTACCTCCTCACAGCAAGCTTTCATAGCTGTTGAAATTTGTTTGGAGTGTTCGTCAGCTTCTCTCAAATAACTCGAACTGGGCAACTTCTTCATCAATGCTCCCCGGTAGACGTTCTTGACACTCTCCCCGCTCAAATGATTGTTAAGCATCTCGTATTTGTGAGCGAATGTCCTCTGGGTAAATGACAAAACAAAACGGGCACGCACAACAACATGGTCTAAGTCCAGGTGGTTGCTCCAAAAGGCACGACACTCTTTAACATAGTGACGCCACCGGCAACTGACTGTTATATAATCAAGCTGTTTCCATGGCTGAGAAGCTCAGGAAGCTCTCCGTGTGACGCAGTGTCTCTTCCTGTACTGGAATACGGTACTCGAAATAGAGATACCATAGGATACGCATAGTTACAACAGTCTTTCACCATTGTCAGTGCGTTGTGCCCGGACACCAAAGATGTCTTCCACTCGCCTTTCTGGAGAGAGACGACCAAGGTGGTCATTTAAGTCGCCGGCTAGTATGATGGTGTCGGAATATTTAGTTTGCTTCAGGGGTCAACGAGAGCGTCATAGAACGCATCCTTGATAGCATCCGAACATCCGTCCGTTGGGAAATACATCGATCTGATGTGAACAGTGCTTTTCTGGTTTGCGTCGACAGACCTTAACCGATTTATTGAGTCTGACAGCGCATAGGCGATTGCTCACTGCGAGCAAACATTTTTCCACTCTAGAAGTCGTTGCACTTCCCACTTCAGCTTGATCACGAGGTTGAGCCCAGGCATCACCAAAAACCCTGAGGGAGGAGCGCTTGGATCGACCGTTATCTAGAGGTGAGCCCAAATGGAATCGTAGACTCGCGTCACCGACAGAGAGCACACATCGAGCTCTAAAATTGAGAGGGTACTCGCTAGATCAGCTTGCTGACCGACTTGTCGAGAGTTCGGACAGTGAAGACGCTGATGTTTACTAGTTGTGTTGGTTTTATGAAATAATTATCGCCTGAAGGCACATAGAACGTAGAAAACTTATGAGGCAAAATAGGAGGAAGTTGTGATTGATGAGTAATGCTACCGATGGAAGAACGATAACTTTCAACACTTCCTGGTCGTTTATGCCGAGGACGGGGATTGACTTGAGGGACCCCACGTTCTGAGTCTCTGACTCAAAAGTCTGCCCGCGAGACGGCGGGACCCTATGCGGATCGAATGACTTAAGAGTCTGATTCACTGGACGGTGAGGGGCTCGCCTAGTCGGAAGGCGCAGTGAATAAGGCGTTGATGTCTGATTCTGAGCACTGCTGCGCAAAGAATGTATTCGAAGCTACACCAAGCTTTCAGATTATATCGGTTGCTTTTCGACCACGTTGGAGAATACATCGACGGTCGACGTCAACCGTTGGACGGTCGGAGTGCTCCTTGTTTGTAGGTACCTTTTCTGATCCCCTTCCTGATTCGGAAAACAGCAGTGCCGCAACTGTAAAAATAGTTCTACTATATGCTTGTAAGTTCGTGATTCACTACTTAAGCACCTCCACACAGTCAGTAATGTGAAATAACTGTATGAATGCAACCACTTTTCGTTTGACTGTTCCCGTTTAGTCTGTGTAACAGTGTTGCATCTGGAAGGACCGAAGTTCTAGTCAGCACAGCCCTCCGGATCTATGCAGTACACTAGCCTGACCATCACTTCAAGGTAGCAGACCAGTCCTCCTATTCTCCAGCCATCTTTTGATAACCTTATTTCGCATCTTCACGAAGGCTATTCTGAAGGCATGCTCTCAAGCTGGGGCCTCAACACAGTCTGCTGGGCTGTCGGAATAGCTTTTTGGAACTCTGTACCTGGTAATTTGGTCTATTTAGACTCTCTGCCAGTTCAAGTTCTTTTTGGTTCGATTTTTCTTTTCGTAGTTCAGCTACTGGCTTCTTATCCGCAGCTCCATGAACCACCACCCTGATTTACGAAACACTCAAAAGCTTCACTTCCTATTTCCATCAGTAACCCGCTGAACTGTTGAACCCATCGGTATTTATGTCCACCTAACTGACTCCAAACGCATTTTCCGTTTGCTCACTCATTGTTGACGTATTTTCTTGAGAATTGGCTTCTCGCTTTTTTCACTTCTGAAACTTCATGTATTTTTTTGTTAGCCCTCAACGTCATGGTAGATGTCGAGTTCAAACGAAAAATGAGCGAGATTCGTGAAAAGGTTGAAGATATTTTTGATTTCGAGGGTTGTAAAATTGGTCGCGGTACTTATGGAAGTGTGTACAAAGCGCTCCGCAAAGACAACAGTGAAGGTCGTGAATATGCTTTGAAACATATTGAAGGAACTGGTCTGTCCATGTCCGCTTGTCGGGAGATTGCGGTAAGTGCCTGTGCTTGTGTGTGGGCGTTTACGCCTGTTCACTTGACGCCAGTTATTAAGAGAGCTGAATCATCCAAATGTTCTGACGTTGCATCGAGTCTTTTTAAATCATTCGACCAGACGCGTATGGCTGCTGTTCGACTATGCAGAACATGACTTGTGGCATATAATCAAATTTCATCGCACTTCCAAGGCGAACAAAACTACTGTGCATGTCTACGGAAATATGGTGAAGAGTTTGATGTTTCAAATTCTCAACGGCATCCGCTATCTTCACGACAACTGGGTTTTACATCGAGATTTGGTAAGCCTCCTGTGTACAGTTTACCGTGTGGTGCATTAAGGTCGTCCCTAATGCATACGCTCACATGCTAGATTTTGCTTGAGTCTGCCTGTACACGTGCATTCTGTGTCAAGGCACTTCGCTGAGCACTGCTCACGTGGTGAATGGCGTATTTGACATTGGTCGTCACCGTCAACAAACATCATTTCGGTCTTCCATAACAGCACAAGCGATGGTCAATATCAGGCAGCCTATTGATTATCCTTCCTTGATGCCATCATATGCTGCTTCAGTTAGCTTTGTTTACTGTTAAAGTTGTGACCGTGAGATTTGTTGAGCAACCCATCGGCCTATTTAACCCTGTTGTCGCGACAATTTTGTATACTCATTGAAGGTCTTGTTTACAGCCGTTGAGGCAGCTAAACAGTACTGATCTCACAGGCTCTGACCCCCGCCACCTTGATTAACCCGTCTTGCGGCACTGAGCCCAAACGTATCCCAGTAATGCATGTTCAAACACTGTTTTAGTTTTAACTACCTATCTGGCAAACAGAAACAGCATGATTGACATCTGAATGTGAGTTTGGTATGTCAGGGAATTACCACACCTGAAGTTAACTTGCAATTAGTGGAGAACTATGTTTTTCGGTGACGTTTCATTTCTCCCCTCGAGGCCTCCGCAGATCTAGTCGGCTAAGGAGGTCATTTCATTCTCTCATCAACGAAAGTCAACTTACTCAGTTCTACAGCGGTCAGCAGCTGCTTGTGGATTGGCTAGTCCTTAGGTTGGAGTGGCTTCTAAAGAATACCCTTCATCTCAAAACCACAGACCCGAAATCTCGACTCCAGATGTGTCTACCCCAATTAGAGGTCCAGCGATTCACTTAATCTTACATCTTTACATCGACATGAGTGATCTGGATTCAACACATGTAGGGACACTGGTTACAGTGGTGAACGGGGGTTACCCTAAGGCTTAAAAAAAGTTCTGTTGGTTGCTTTACAGGGTGTCAGAAGTGCCAAGGAGATCACATTTATGGCCGTTATTCCGTACACTAGAAAGAGTCGGAAGCTGTCCACACTGTTTTATATAATAGGTTGCTTTTCTTCCCAAGACTGAATGACACTGCTTGTAATATTCCATACGTTTTAAGGGTCTCCTGCCTTCCATGAAGCACTGCGACTGTTCACGGGTTTATTCAAACCGTACGGGAACTCATTCTCAAGGAAACTGAGTGTGAAGAGCAGCTTTCGAAATCTCCCCGAGGTTGAAATGGACATCGGGTCATAACCAAGGTCTCCACTGTCGCTGACCGCGTGTCAGGCCCGTCAAGTAATTAACCTTAAAACTGCCGAGATAATTTGGCGAAGTTTTAGAGCGTTTGGTTTCAGTGATCACTAGATTTCGAATAAAGAAGACAGTAGGCTGATATTGCACGATTTATGTCCGGACAAATTTCGCTGCATCTTTACGAGTGCATATTACATACCATTTATATATCAGTATGAGAAGGCGAACAAGATACTAGAGAAAGCCATTTGTCAGAGTGCACAATCACTGTCACTACCACGGTAGCGACAACCCTACAAACAGTTGTTTCTGAACACACAACACGGGTTTGAACTTTCGGATTGCAATCGCTTCGGCATAACGCAGTGTTCGCCTGTGTGACGTTGAGTAGATAACGCGAAATGCTGTTGTGGGGTCACATTGGTGTTGTTTCATTAGGATATGACGCGCAATGGACGATGCAAGCTCCGTGTTTCTATGCGCGGCTGTGATATCATGTGTTCGCGTAATCTGTTTCCTGACCCACTTCGGGATGTGCTCCGTGACCCTGGTTCGCAACTGGCGCTCAGTCCTGCCTATGTAGGATGCTCCGCATCTACATCGATATTCATATATAAGGTTGGATTTGGCTGACTCAGGTACCGGTTGTTTCACACAGGGTGTCGGAATCCGGAATGTTCTGAACAGAATCACTGGAACCACTGCATTGTATGTTCTCGCGATAGAACTAACCAGACGACGGTGAATAAGTTGGCATACATCATCACCCTTGAAGGGAAGACGAAGAAATACCGGCTTTTTGGACACTGTGTCGGGTCGAATTCCTATGTCGATGGGCTGTTTAAATCTTGCAATAAACGGTTTAGGATAGCCGTTTAGTTGTAGGGTGGTCTCTAACAGGGCCATCTCTTCTTGAACAGTATCTTCAGTGCAGATACGTCTGGCCCGATCAAACAAAGTGCGCACCAAACTCTGTTTGTAGGATCGGGGAACAAAGCTTTCAAAATGCAGGTACTGACCTGTCCAAGTGCTCTTGCGGTGGACGCTTCGTTGAATCGAGCCATCTGCATTTCTCCTGATGCATATATCCAGAAATGGTAGGCTGTTTTGATTCTCGCCTTCCATACTGAAATGTATGTTTGGGTGCAGGGAATTCATCTGATCAATTAAGCTCTGTGCTTGCAGTTGATTGTGTGCGATGAGAAGAATATCATCGACGTATCGCTTGTATAGCTGCACGGAAGATAACCGTTCTGTAACTTGTTGCTCAAGTTTTGCTACAAAAATGTCTGCCAGAATAGGGCCAAGCGGGCTACCCATAGCTACCCCATCAATCTGTCTGTAGGCCGAGTCTTGGAAAACAAAGCTGACGTTTTTGGTACAGAGCAGCAGTAGTTGTTCCAATTCGCTTGCGGGTATTCCAACTTCTAGATGATGCAACTTCATATAAGAAAGCAGGAATTCGATACATTCATCTAGGGGAACGTTCGTAAACAACGACTCCACATCAAATGAGCATAAATATTTGTCCCGAATATTCATTGTCTCAAGTAAGCCAGCAAGTCCAAAACTATCTTTCAGACAGAACTGAGTAATTCGGTCTCGAATGGGTTTCAGAAGTTTCGCAAACCATTTAGCTACTTTGTGTTGTAGCGAGTTAGACATAGACAGAATCGGCCTGAAGACAGATCACTGGAGTACCGAAGGCAGTATGTCGACAATTCTGGTAACTCCGGTGTATAACGACTCGTTTAAAATCGATCGAGCCGATTTGCATTGATGAATGGATTGGTTTCTACAGCCTTCCAAGCGACTCGTATCAAACTCATGCTCACTACCCCTGTTTTCAATCTAAGCCTGTTAATTCTAGGATTTTAGTAATTGTTTAGGTAACTGTGTCGTTTTCACATATGCAGTTCTTCACACACTCAATTCACCACTACCATTGTCTCGGGCATTTCATCATACGTTTGACCTCCGACGTATCATCTTTATATATATATATATATATATATGTATATATAATTCGTTGTTACTTGTCTCCACTATCTAGAAAACTTGTGGTTTGATTAATCAACAGAAGGTTCTGAGTCCGTTAATTCAGTTGACAAAGCTGCCTTCTGGAATGGGTTATCATAGAGTAGTGTGTCGGAGGAGTAGGTTAGTTTCTTGAAAACAACTTCCTTTCAGACCTCAGACGGAGTTAACGCTTATGACTGATCATCACAAGCCTCCAGCACCTTTTGGCAGTAAACGAGATCTTAAGGTGCACCCCAACAGACTGTGGACCTGATTGGGCAGAAGTACTCCAAGACACTGGATTTCGACACTTAGAGTAGACAGGCGTCATTGCCCTAACGGGTAGGGGCTCACGAGAAACTCATAACGTCACGGGCAGATCGGGGGCTTCAATTTATCATGTAATTTATCGTGTAAGGTGCTGTTGCAGTACCGACGAGATTCTGTATCTGCTCTCATCGCTGCTGATAAACCGTTAGAAGTAGTCGGGAGGTTCGTGTACCTTGGGAGATGCATCAGCGCTGGTGGTATGTTTGTCTGCGAGGTGTAGGCATCTTGATGCTGAATGTTTGAATATGGACGAAGCTACTTCTAGTAATTAGGTCTGTTCCCCCTCTTTTTTCTCCTCTCTTTCTGTACAGGGTCTGCTTTTTTCATGATTGTGTGGCAGCTAAGCATCAGTGAGATACACTAATGTATTGCTTTCTATGGTGATGATTATGTGGCATCTGTATGATATCAGTTTTTCGGTGAGTGGTCGAGTGTCCAATATCACCAACTGAGCGGTCTTGTTGTACTGTTGAGGATGCTGTGTTGTTCACTTGGAAGATGTTCAGAGAGTGTCCGTTTTCGACCGTCGGTTACTCTGAAGCGTTAACAATGTGGGATAAGGAAATTGTCGACAGTGACGAAGTTCGTCGACCTATCTCGAAGACAGATTCAGTCTACCACTGGGCATAATGGACTCATCTCACTGGCTTCATTGGCTTAAGCACGTTTACGTGTGTTTCTGGCTTCCTGGCTAATGTCAAAAAGTCAGTGAGAAAATCCTCAGTTAAGGATGCTGTCTTGTTTAGCGTTTTTGTTGGGTGTTTGTACGCGCACTGAATTGATGTATTCTCTTTTGTCCACGTCTTCCTCTTTATCGTCCCACATAACCTACACTTCCCGTTTGTTATAACAGGTATGTAGGATCCATGCTGGATTCGGCGTTTTTATCACTGAGCTATTTCCGGCTGGTGTTGACAAGGAAGGAACAAAACTACTCCCAGCTGAACACAGCCCATACTTGATCACAGCTTCCGCATTTGGATAAGCCTTTCGGCTAGCCTATTCCGAAAGGAAACGCTTGACTCGAATGTCACCTTTAGTAGGGTTAACCTGTTATACATATCCTCGTCTGGATCGGAACTTGCACTCCTGTTGTCGTGTTTAGAAGACTAGCATGTTTAACGCAACATTCATAACCTCACGCTAGACGTGACCAAGTAATTATACTCAAGCACTCAGCCACAACCGTATGTGAATGGCGTTAGGCCCTTTTCGAAGTGAGCATGCCGAATGACTTATATGAAAGCGAAGGGTGTGGTTAAGTTTGGGTTATGTTCAATTTAAAATAAGCTCATTCCTAGAGATTCCATCAGAAACAGAATGGTAACAGTACTGAGGCGGACTAAGTAAGTTTTTCTCACTATGTGAACCTCAACTGTCTTCTGATCGCATGTTTCTATTTGAACGGGGCGTGGGCGCGCGTTCCTGCACCACTCATTCACTCCCTAATTTATCTAGCCGGGTCTTTACTAAGTATGCGGAATTACGCTGTTCCAGTACAAACCGCTTGTAGCTTGTGTTCAATGTCATCCTTTGGCTTCCCTCATCGTGATTGGCTTAGTTTTGTTACAGATGCAGTGAACCATTTATTTTTCCTTCTGATCCTATTCGGTTCATTCGTTTCTGCTTCGCTCATACGTTTGCGTGTGTGTGTACACACTGTAGAAACCGGCCAATATTCTCGTCATGGGCGAGGGTGATGAACGGGGTCGTGTCAAAATCGCCGATTTGGGATTTTCCCGTCTATTCTACCAACCACTCAAGCCGTTGGCTGATCTGGATCCAGTGGTTGTCACTTTCTGGTACCGTGCTCCAGAGCTACTTCTCGGTGCGAGGCACTATACTAAGGCCATCGATATTTGGGCGATCGGGTGCATTTTTGCCGAGTTACTCACCTATGAACCAATTTTTCACTGTCGCCAAGAGGACATCAAAACAAGTACGCCATATCACAAGGAACAATTGGAACGCATTTTCCGTGTAATGGGCTATCCACCAGGTATTTCATTAACTATCTCCTGTTCTGTCTCATATCTGTGCGTGTGCGACTTCTTTTGTTCTCAGTACTTCGAACTCCGAGGCGGTCCACAAGAGCATATCATCAGCGTTTAACCATTGGAAGTTGAAACGGTTTGACCCGTCCATCAATTTGAATAATAGAGGGAGCCGGAAATTCACGAGGTGAATTCATTCCATACGCCCTTTCCAACTACAAGCATGTGATACTTACACTGAAATAAATAGGTGGTCAGCTGGAATCAAGTGGTCAATTACCCTTGGTTTCCCTGAGCTACCTTGATCTTAGTCCGGAAAAACATAGTAGTAGTGTACGTAGTAAATCCTTTTGGACACAGCGGAAGCTTGTGGTGAATGATTAGCAAACCCTCAGTAATCCTGAACAGCTTCACCTGGTAGCACGTCGTGTCCACGCGGAATGAATAACTTTCTTCGTTTATATCTAGTCTGAGCTAAATGTCTGGCAATTGATGAGCCTGAGCTTTGGTTGTTTGGCACAGCCACTTTGCTAGGTGTTCTTCGGCCTTTTTCTACAACCATCCATCTTTCCTCTCGATCCATGTGTCACCGCAACTGCGGGACAAAGAAGTGGGTACAATGGCTGGTGTGATTGATGACAAGGGTATTTTTCTGGTGCGCGTAGTGAGATGCGGCTAGGTGACGTAATAAGTCTGATGTAAATCGAATACAAGACCACGTTTTAACCTTGTCACTAGTTCTCGGCTTTTTCAGGATAACCCGGCGAACACTGTGTTCCTCTTTACCTTAAGTTTGTCTCTTTGAATGCTTGACTAACATGTCGGGATGGCTATTTGAACGCTGCACTTCTTTCGGCAGCCTCAATTATTTATCCGTCTTTCCAACCGATCAAATCTTCTCGGTTAAATGGAACAGAGTTCGGACTGGACGGCGTGTGTGCTGCACTGGTGTTAAACTGATGAACTTCGGATTCTATCGGTTCATTTGGATTTCCACTATACTGCACACTTGATCGCTCCATCAGGCGTTTTGATAATTAACACATCGAATTATCATTTCCACATTCACACATGAAAGAAATGATGATATGGTTTGAGTTAAGCTTAATCAGAAGTCGGTCCCGTTCTTCAACGATTAACAGTACATGATTCAGGTATCCATTACGAAGAACAACCTGACTGATTACTTCTGGGGCTTCTCGCTCCAATTTCATCCTGAAAGTAGAAGTGGGTCCGGCGGGTTGTTCATTTCCACTTTGTTGACCTTTGCTGGCAACCGTCTGTTTGACAGACCACAAATCTTCACGAATTCTTCCAAACATTTTTTTCTATCGCCTTCCGAGCATATGGATAATTCATGTTTGTGTGCTTTACTGTTTGTTTAATTTGTTTGCATGTGCGTTCAATACTGAGCGTTCGGAGTCTCGGCTACTTTGACTGCCAAATTTCAGGAAAGAATTGAATGCATATGAACGGATTTGAAACAATGGGCCGGTGCGTTTATTTTACGTATTTGCAATATCTTCTGTATACGCTGATCTTCATTGGCTATAAGCATATGCTACACCATTTATGTGGTCGTAGTTTGGTCACGTAAACGCGAAATTTTGTTTTCAATATCTGTGGTTCTGCAACTGACCATAGGTCATGACTCGGTAAGGCCAGTTCTGTAGAACAGGTGAGATATGAAGATTAGGTGGTTTAAACGTTGCCAGAATGTACAGAAGCTGAAAATGGTCATGGCTTGTACACCGATAATGTGGAAACGTAGATTCACCTTCATAATTCGTTGGAGCAATTGGTCTTCATCACCGGTTTCATTTTACGAGCTCCCATTCCCAAGAGTGTGTTTGACTCCCATCCTCATTTGTTATACGCTTGCACAACCTCTCCTTTGAAGTTCGCCGTCTGGATCATTTAATCTGCACATCACGGTAGTTTTACCTAACGAATTCAATGTAACCATGATGGATGACCAGTTTTCGAAGCATGGTTGTTAATAAGTAACATACTCACCTATATAACTTGACTCTAATCGATTGGCAAAGCAGAATATGGCCACTATCCTGCTCAGTCATATCACAGCTCGATGTAAGCCTGGAACTTCGAACACTTAATTGTGCAATATGTCTCACTGCAATGGTACTGTACTGTAAGTCAACCCAAGGCCGTATCGACCCACTGTTCAATCCGCGATTATATACGGTTCATCTCCTTTCTGGATTTTTTTTATACTTAAATGGATTTCTAGCCCTATGTGTAAGTTTGGTTAACCTGGTAATGCTCAACTCACATACGGCCCGATATACTGTATGATAACAAACACCATGGAATGTTAACTACTGAAGACCTAACCCAAGCCTGGGGACTGCCAGTCTGTTAGAACCTAACTAACGGACACGGACCTCGCGATGGTGGATTTTCTTGTCGACGTTATTACATCATCAAAGTCCATCCTCGAGTAGTACAACTTCATCTTGTATTGCTATTTGACATTTTGTCCTCATCCTTTCTCCATTTTTCTGTATGACAGACGATGCTTGGGTTGATATGAAAAAAATGCCTGAATACCCTCAATTAATGCGTGATTCTATCAATAAGAAAACCTACGGTAAATACGCTCTCGAAGGATATTTGGACGAGAAAAAGTTCAAAGTAGATGAAAGAGAATTAACCCTGGTGAGTATCTCCCACAGAAGTTGTCTTGATTAAGCGTGCATGTACTGAGCATATTGTCTTGTACAAAACTAGGTACTTAACACCACAACGTTTTGATTATGTTTGTCCCCGACGCCACTGCAGAAGTATTACTTGTAAGGTCCCTCACAAACTTTAGGTACGCACTGACGCACTAGGTCAGTAGAATTGTCCACAGTTGCCAGTAACTGAAGAATTTGTGTGCGTCATTCGCGTAAACATGCGTATCAGATGTCCGTACGACTATTCAATGAAAGTGAAGCTTTTCGGCAGAGTAAAGACGCTATGTCTCACTGGTATTGTAGAACCTATATGACTCAATTATGTCCTGCCTTCGGATTGGTTTCTGTTCAACCCACTCATTGCAGAAAAAGTGTCACACATTGTTAACCACATAGGAACTGAGTTGGGCCGGTTACCATTCAAACGCTTGTGTTGTATTCAAACAATTGCTTCGGCCTGATATTTCCACCTTTTTCTGGCTGATTTCGTCCAGCCCACAGTTGCTGTATATGCATCGCTCCGGTTCCCAAAACAAACAACTCAACTGTGGCATTCTCCCATAGAATACTAGTTGGCCCTTGAAATGCGATCCGGCAACCGCCCTTTGTTGAGCTGGCTTCGCTACACCGTGGTAGCTATCCCTGAGCGAAATCATTCTTACACCGCTCCGGAATTCCTGTCATCATTTCCACAGCTTGAAATGGTCTGAGCATTCGGCCCAGCATCAGATAACTTGATTGGCTGATATATCTGAGTATTGGGTAATCTTGTTCTTTTAGCAAATCGACTTATCTAATATTATCACACGTATCAATCACGCTGTATGGCTCTGTTCTTCGGTCTCTTCACGATCTTTATTGGACTGATCCACTGTCACTTTTCTGTTCATCATGACAGTAGATATTGATCGTTGGATTCATTGAAACTTTACTCGTTACAGAAAGATCACAATGCAGTTGTGTGCACCTGACTGTGTTGGACGGTGTTAAAAGAGAAAGAAAGAGTAAACATAATCAAACAAACACTTTCGTCCCCAAAATAGCAGGGATCACGGGAGCATGGATCGGAATAGGGCTAAGTTATTTGAAATGCAGAAAGAGAAATGATTTGTGCTTTATAACGAGGCGTGATACAAACGCAATTCAACAGGGAATAGTTTACTAGCATTGGTGGGGTTTCAATTCAATTTGAAATTGTTTTCGTGGCCAAGTTGGTCGGTGACTCAGACTAGCATCACGAATGTGTTCATCAAGTCTTTTGCCAGTCTTCTTTTGATGATGCTCTCACGACAGATTTAAACAGGGTGTTCCAGGTTAAGCACACTTTGACACTGAAAAAACGTTGTTTGTGTTTCAGACGACTCGTCCAGCTTCTCTCTCTCTCTCAGCACTTGACACCGGGGTCAAGGATTCCTACTGAATGTAAGAATAGATCTCAGAGGATGCTGGAGCTGATGTAGAATTTTATAATCAAAGTAATTCCGCCTCTGATATATTGATAGTACGCGGAGAACTGACCTATTCTAAACAGTCTTTTTTAATTACAGGTAGCAGAACGATAAAACGCGCCGTTCTCTTACGTTACACTCTCAACCTGATGAATGTCGTTCATAGAGAGTTGTCGACAAGGTTAACCATTTAACTTGAAATGAGGGCTTACCACCGAATTGACCATCAACAAGTGACCTTCTGACAAACAAAACGAGGTTGCCATTCTAAGGGTCATGTTACTTTCTTTCGTCATTAAGACACCTTTAGGAGACGACCTGTGGTCTTCAGAAACGATCATTCCTAGATCTTGTTCGCCTCCTAAAAAGTAATTGGCGCGCGATATTTGGATGGGGTAAACAGAAGCCGGTGCGTTGTGCCTCGACGATACAAACTGTCAAGATCACTGAAACTTTTCCTTTTCAGTAATACCATCGGTTATTTGCCACGTTCTCCAATCGTCACAGTAACCGGAGATCTTACCAACTATGGTGGCTCAAGGGCCAGTAATACGAACAACAGCGGACGTAGAAAGAAATCTTTAGGTACACCGCTAGTTCCAGAATACCAGTCAGTGGGTACGTCACTAAACTGTGTGTCAACTTCTTTTCCGTCGGATAATCTGTGAGCCACCAGTGCAATTTACGTGAATATCGTGCCGATAAAGTTTCACTCACAGAACTGTGTGGTTGACTGTCGAATGCTTTATCGAACCCTAGAGCGACAACGTCTGCTGGTTCACTCCAACCAACGGCTTCGGTCCATCGCTCTTTAGCCCCAATTAGGATGGTTATTCATGGAAAGCTCTTTCTGGTCCCATGTCGATTGTTAGGCAGTAAAATGCGGCGTGCAGCTGACCGCCCATTATGCTTCCCAAGACTTTTGAACCAACAGATTATAGCACAGTTGGCCTGTAGTTGACAAAGGGATACGGTGTAGACCTTCCAGGTCTCCGGAGTTTCGCTGTTACCCCGAGGACGATTGAATAGCTCACTCAGTGATCCTGTCAACTTTTCTACGCATCCTTTCAGTTCCAACAGTGAAATAAGACCAGGGCCAGGTGACTTATTATCGGTTAGCCTGTATAGCTTTGGAAACACGTCAAATGCTTGATATTTATCGTCATTAGGTTATCAGGAGTATTACTCCTGGTGGCGATTGTTATGCTGTCCTGGTCGTTAGCCAAAACGCTATCATACGGAATTCCGAGGACGTCAGTTATCCCTAGATTAGAAGCGGTAACGCTATTTTCGTTACGCAGCTGTGACATTACAAGACGTCTTTTGGTACCCTTGACTACCCATTTGTACAATAGTTTCATGTGAATGTCTGAACTATCTATAGGCCTCATTTAGTACTCGAGTTTATTTTTTGCCATTGCTGTTACCCACTTGTGAATATGCTGATAATCGCCCGTTATTGCCCAGTCAGGGGGCTGCAGGACGATAGATTACACCATTCAGATCGGATGACATGTCGATGACGTGTACAGTACATACTGATTTGAGTTTATTAAGAAAGACTGAGTAGTATACTGCAAGTGTTTTCATTCGATAGTCGACGTCACCACCTTTCCTACGTGGAGGGTCCTGACGAACTAGTCATTCCCGATAAAACCCAGCTTTTCTTTCACTCTATTTATGGGGATGGACACAGCTAATCTCGGATTAGCGGTTTGCACTGGGTCTCTACCTGATGTATCCAAACAAGGACAAAACCGGTTGTGGATTGTTGGTTTGAGGATAATTATCAAGAATAATTGTGAACTAGTTTTTCTGCGTTGAATTCTTCGTCACTTCAGGTTTCCGTAATAATTACAATGGTCGGCCTTTCTGGGCCGAAAGTTTCAAGGAGCTCCTCCACTTTATCAGCAGGGGAAGCTGCATTAGTTTAACAACACTGGTGACAATTGATGGCAGATAATGCCTTTCTAGTCTGTTCCCAAGGGCCTCTGTCTACAGGAAAATCTTACAACGTCTAGGATGCGGCTGTGTGACCACCATTTTCACGGCGCTGTTCCCGACGGTTTCATCTACGCTGACGGCCTAGTCTTTCTGACACCTTATTGAGAATCTTTTCAGTCGGATGCAGCCATCTAGTAATAGTTGCGTTGAAAGTCAACGCTGGAAATATGAGGCTCATTGTTATTCATGATGTATCCGCCCAATTCAGCTTTAACCCAATTGACTCACGGTGCACCGCCGATGCAGGGGACCTGTTCATTTTCGAAGCTGAGGTGTTCACTAGCCGTTGTCTGCTGGATGACGTTACCCAAGCCCCACTGAAACCACCGTAGCGCGTTCACTTGTTGAAACATCTAATTGCAAAGATGGTCCAGTTATGTCCGAAAATCAGCTTATGCCCGTCGGAAGATGAGTGCTCGGCAATTACGCTACTAAGTCTCCAACACAAACTATTGAACAAAATCAGTGTTTCATTCGTACAGGCAGTTCCTTTGCAGCTTATCGTTTGATAATATACCGCCAACTAACGAGTATCAGGACAATCGGGTAGGTTAGTTCAGAGCCACCGGGCACGTCCCATGGCTGTGGATTGCGGAACACCTTCCCACGTGTGGGCTCACTGCGAACTAGACGAGGTTCTCTCGATGAACAAACAGTCATGGACAACGAGCGGTAGTACTATCAGAGCGTGATGGACTTGCAGTTGGCAGCTGGGTCTCTTATAGAGTATCATTGAATAGAATATCTCTGACGGTGCTACGATATGGCCTGCGTTCCCCCCCACCCACAACAGGTGCCCCATGGGGAGCACATGAGCTCCCGGATAACATGCTGTTAGTATGGCGTACTGAAACTTCTGGTCTGTGCCAACCGTGAACAACCCCCGAGGTGAGCGTACGATTCACCTCGCAGATCATCAGCCTCAACGGGGATGTTACATGCCCCCCAAAAAAACTGTTCACTTAACCGGTAATGAACATTTACCACTTTTGTAAATTCGAATTCATCTAATACACCATCATTTTTCTTATTTCTGGCGCCGATTTTCATACTGGACCCTAATTCGCCTGTTATTCATCCGGTCGCTTGATGAGCTATAAAAACGCAACAGCTGCATTTTGTAATTTGACTTCGGACTGAGACAGTAAACGCTCTCTTTCTGGAGACCGGTGTTTTTCCTTCGTAGTCTGCTTGGGGATCGGCTCTTCGGGGTAAAACAGCGCGTACAATATCATTGCGTCGTAGGAATCGTTCCAGCTCAATTGTGTTCGCTCGGTCGTTCCGAGTTATAACAGTACTCAAGGTGTGCGGCTACTTTGAATGGCTGTACTTCATTCGAAAGGCATTTGAACCAATTTGTTCATCGGGCCCCGATAACAAGAGGCAAACGTCTCAACAGTCCTGTTGGTCTTGGACTCCCTGACTGCACAGACCTACTGCATCAGATCCGCCTTCGTTGATAAATCCTCGAACTGTTGTGCTGCTCGTGTCACAACCTCGTGTAGGTTGCATTGAGTATCCTGGATCGATGGACTCTATGCGAAGTGTGTATGAAGTGAACTACTGCTGGTGGCCGGCTCCTAATGGACAGCGAATCCCTGTGCTTTTCCCCAATGCCTTGTAGGCTAGATTCCTTTTGAACTAAAGGCTCCGGATGTGGTCGCTCAAGCCATCCTCTTCTTCAGTCTGGACAACTGAGAAGTATTCTGCGGTCACACTTGTGTACTCTAACTTACAGTAATTATGAATTTTGTCATATCTTCCTGTCATGACCCTTTCGCTGAGGTATCGTTGCCGGCTTTGTTCGCACGGTAAATTTCACCGCACCAAGTCGGTTTACTTCATTTTCCCCTTTTATTAATTGACTCCTTACGCGGAGAACCCCAGTCTAGTCTTCAGACATACACCAGAGACTGACCTCATTTGCTGCTCGTGACGAAAGTCATAACCGAGATGATAGTGGGTCAAACATGAAGGTTTCTTTGCTTGACTGACACAAAGCTCTACTCGCCTCTTGAACACCATTTAAGCTTGCCACCCTTAACGTTCGAAAACTCATGCAAGTACTTTGGAGACTCTCGCCATCGGTATGGTATCTGTTGTCCTACTGAGACACAGCTACGATTATTTGTCAGTTTCGCTTCGCTTTTTGGTAATTGGCCACCTCATCGTCAACCGCAGATAGACGTATCTAGGCGAACAGGACCACAGGCGATTTACGCAAACCATTATGCGCTTGTTTCTAGTCTAGGGCCCCATCTACAGGACGATACCGAAGCATATTGGGCAAATACGACATGCAGTACGTAAGTGCGGTACTGTTGCTCGTTTAGCTGCCAACCACTGGGTCTCTGCGATCACTGGAACTTCTCGGCGCTTGCCAGAGTATTCCATCCAGCAATGAGCATAACTCATTTGGAGGTTCGGAAGCAACTACGAAAGGATCGAGTGGCATAACGGGACATAACGGGATGTCAAGATGGAATAAGCTGCGGCCACCAGGAACTCTCATAGGCTTTTCCATCTCATCTGATCACCTGGTAGAAGCAAGCCAGGTGTGGGCGAGCCAATGATGAGCCTTTACGGCGACGCTTGAGACGCTGAGCTGAGCACTTCTAACAGCAGTTCAGCTGGCCACCTGTGCCGTTGACTACGCCTTCGGGCTCTGCCTTTGTTAATTGCTCTCTTGACGTTTCTTTGGCCTTGGGAACAGAAGCTTCGCCGGAGATCGGGTTTCTGAAGTGTCACAAGGCATTCGGCCCAGACGAGCTCCCTTCTGCCCATTTTTGTAGGTGGAGATCCAGCGGCAGTTGGAGAGCTGACGACTCCTTTCCAGAAATTCTTGACCAGTGAATTTTCTCTAAATGATTGGGGCCTAATTAACGTCGTCCCCATTTTCAAAAAGGGCTGGTGCACTTCGTGTAAAAATCACCGAATGACAAGTCTGATTCCTATTGTGCCAAAGTTGCTCGCAGCCGTTATACTCCGTCGACTAAACGAAAAACATCCATAAGGGAGAAGCTGGGGTCCGTTTTTACGCGGCTGCACTGATCACATATTCGAATTTCGCTAGGTACCTGAACCCCACCATTCATATTGAAGGCCAGCAATTGTCATCTTAGACAATAGAAGTGCCTGGGATTCGGTTGACAGAGCTGCACTCTGGAATTGTATTATTGAGGATGGGTGTGCCTGAGAAGTGTATGAACTTCCTGAAAGCAATTTACTGTCAACCCTCGTGCAGGGTTAAAGCTTATGACAGCGTTGGCCGACCTTCGACATCGCAAGTGGTGTGACAAGATTATCTAGCTTCCCCATTGCTATTCAACTTTGCAATAGACAAGATCCTAGAGTGTGCCCCGGTAGACTGCGAATATGATGATGTGGGGTTGCTCCCACGAACTCAGCCTCGAGACATAGAGCATGCAGACGGTATCGCCCCAATCTGTGAGGGTTTACCGGAAGCCCAGGTTATCTCAAATGAGTTACAGGCTTCAGTTCGTCAGTTTGATATGACCTTTGTACCCACTAAGTGCAAGGTACTGTTGCAAGATTGGCAGGACATTGATCTCGTCTCACAGGATTCGTTGGCCCGGTCCTATCTTGCCAATGCCGAATCACCGCCGGCCACATTGCGTTTTGCTTGCGAGCGTTGGATTAGGCTGGAAACGGCAGCCCGCTGGTCAACACATGACTTTGGTTCGGGGTATGAGGACACTCATTGCGGGATCCGAAAGACTCTGAACGCCATTGGCTAAGGACGTTGTCTGATATAGCGACGAACAGAAGTCACTGGTTCTGGTGCTGCGAGTCTGTGTGTGTCGTTGTAGTTTTCTATTTTTTGTCCTCCCATATTTTTCTTCCCACCTTGTACGTTACCTTGTATTGTGACACATTTGCCGTTCCATATGCTCATTACTCGTTGGATATGTTCTTTAAAATAGAAAAACGGCATCTTTATATATGCTGTTTTGCCATTTTAAAGAATGTAAGTCTATCTGCAAAATTTTATTCGATTTCACAAATCTTTTTTCATTTCGGCCGTTCTAAATGTTGTGCATTTACATCTTTAGCCGAGTCGCGTTACAAATCTGTAGATGCCCACACTAGTAACTATCGTTCTTCTTTTCTTCCGTTACTAGTACATTTGTTTGCTTTTAATTGGCAAAATGGTAATTTTCGCGAGATTGGGGTTTTCAGGAAGGCACTGTAGTTGCTTTGATTCGCGACTAGATCAATGAATTCGATGTCAGTGGCGAGTTTTTCTACTAAACCGCAAGAGGAAGCAGCTTTATGACATGAGCCACCTAGTGATGACCATTTAGGGGTTCTTTTTTTGTGAAAATTAATTCTAGATGGACTTCTACTCTTACAGGAAAGCTGTTGTTCGATCGGTAAAACTCACCTGAAGCATCTGTGCAAAAAGAACAATGCCTGGTAGTCAACATTCCTGTAATTCTGGTTTCCAGTTTGTGTTCGTCAGTTTAGTCCGTTAAGCCATGACTTCTGCCCTGTGCAACTTGGATTCTTGTTTGAACTTGATTGCATGTCTTCGTGGTAAGAATGCGAAATGTTACCGCGGAGAACATCACATGATTTATGCTCTCTCACTGTTCTATTCTAATTCTTCAGGAGGAGAGATTGTTTGAAAAAACAGCAATATGAAACGTGCCGAAAGTTCGTCTATCTCTGAGATGGTACGAATGGGAGATCGTTAAATTTAGACGGATAAAATGGGACGATATCTTCTCAACCATCTGGGTTTACATCATGCCTTGAAGCAACGCATGTGTACCTTTGTACTTTCATATATAGCACTCGTTGATTAGCACCAGGAATCCTTGGTTTGAATGATAACATCTCCATCAAGATGTCAATAGCGTGCTTGGTCATCCGTGTGATGGGCCAGAGGGTAACCAACGTGAACAAAGTCACCGGTATCCAAATACGATGAAGTCTCGAGATCACTTGGGGCAATAGGTATTGACGTGACGTGATCGAATGTTGATACAACAAACGCCAAAAATTTTGTACGTCCTTTGACTTGTTAAACGTCGGGGGGATCTGTCCGTAGAACAGTTCATGTAACGTGGACTAGTATTCGTATGCTCTTCAAGCGTGACGTGATCGTTGATCGAAGAACATTATCAATCATGACAGCGTGTCCATAGCTTTGGCCTCGGGACGTCCTTCCGTCAATGAGGCAGGTGACATACTTACTCATAGTAAGTCCAGAAAGTCAGATCGCTCGGTCGAACACTCAAAGATAATGTAACTGGCCTCACGCACTGGCGGCGTTGCCACCAGACGTTAGTGATTTCATTTCTTGTTCAGTGAATTTGAAATCAACTGCGCATGTTGGGGTCTGCGGTAACACCTTGACTCTTTAACGCAATATGACCGCTGACCGGGTTGAACTATTACGGATACTTTCCAACATAAATGTTAAAGTATTAAAGGATGACTTGACCCGATTGTACTAGCTATTGGAGATGATAGAGCATCTCTCCAGGCTTGAGTTGATTGATAGGAGTTCTGATAATCAGGAAGAGAACCTGGATGTTTTGTGGAAATCACAAGGACATTGACCTTACTTTAGTCACTACCCTGGTTTCAGTGTCCGTTATTCCTCGTCGACCCACTGTTACTCAGGCTGCATCTAATAGACAGGAGTAGGCAAAGTTTCTTTCGAGACTAGTGTGTTTTATTGGGATTTTCACTTTTCACACTCTTTCTAGCGGTGTCATACGTATTGTCAATCGCCGTTTCTGTCGATTACAGAGATGCAGTGACCTGAGTGGTTTGACGATCACTTTTCGATTCATATGAATTCATAGGTTTATCGAACACGTATGTGGACATACTGTCGATACTTTATTCTTACTTTTAGCCCAGAGTAAGATCGATATTGGATTTTCTAACAGGTTCAACATCAGTGGCGATGTACGTCAATGCTATCCACTTTGTTTAAGTTTGTCGTGGATTACGTAGTGGAGGGTTGTGAGCGGTATTCACAGTATGCTGATGCATACCTCCCGCTTGATGGAAAGGTGGTTGTTCTTTGTGGATGTTATAGTGGCTTAGGTTTGGTATTATATAATTAGGTTAGGGAGGTCGTTTTCAGGTTGGCGCGTTTATGCAGCTGCGTCAACTTCAGCGGAGGTACAGGAGAAACAATGCAGATAGTATCTGGAGGATCAGGACGGTCTTCCTTAATCCAGGTAATCTCTATTGTCAGAGCATCTCTTAAGGCTAAAGCTTTCACAGCTATGAATCAGCGGTTGCACATTTCACTAGAGATGGCGTGATTATTATCGTTGTTTGAGCTTTGTGCGAAGTAGAGGCGGTTCATGAAGTGATGTATGTGATGAAGGCGGCAGATACCATCCAACTGTCATCGTTAGCATGGTTGTTTGGTCTGCAAGTGCAGGCGTGTTGATGTCGGTTGCCTCAGTTTACAGTGGGATTTTATCAAATTAGTCAGGTTCCTTCTTTTACAAACTATCGCTTGTTTCTATATCTCTCTAGACTAATAGCGGTTAAGCTTTAATATCGTTCACAATTACACTTGTGTTTATGAGGAGTTTGGTTCTCCGTTTATAGGCCGAGCACGGCGTTGACATGCCCCTTCCAGATCGTAAATAATGAATGAAACATTTGCTGTTCCTAGTTCTGTACTCTCATTTTGGGCTCTGTTTAACACTAGTTACGTCGCCTGCTCACGATGGATCCGGTTCGACGTTTGTCCGCAGCCGAAGCCATGGAAGACCAGTACTTTACTGAAGGAGAAGCCCCGAATAAAGAGTAGGTCATCCGGTGTGAAATCACACGTGTATTCAGTTATCACTGTATCGCAAAATCTTGCTGACACAAAGTTAATTCTTACGATAATCAACTTGTTCCGTAGATTTGTTTGACCCTGAGTTATCGTTGTTGTGATGCTAGTGTTTTGTTACAATCTAGCATCCAATCTTTAACATGTGACATGCTTGTAACATGTTCAACTTTGCTGCGTCCAGAGTATCCGGCTGTTCAGTTCTCCAGTATCATCCAGTTGTTTAAGTTATAGTATTCCATTCTTATCGCACTTGGAAGCAAGAAATGCATGAAGTGCAACCGAATCAGTAGGCAATTTAGTTGAGCAGCGGCGTCAAAACCATTATACTGAACTAAGGTCACATGCTTGCCAGTCATCAGTCAGTTGTTCTCTGCTTCTTTTGGATCTACAGTACTTCATGAACCCATACGCCTAAATTAAGTTTCCTTTATTTTATAGTTGCTGTACGATAATTGAAATGATAAAAAGGTCAGTAACTTAGGAATATAGAAATATGATTGTATAATGTGTGGAAAATCCATGTCAGCTTATAATATTGTTATATCGCGGAGCGACAGAGTGGATGCAATTGAGCTGGAACGATTCCTACGACACAGTGATATGGTACGCACTGTTTTACACCGAAGAGCCGATTCCCCAAGATCCGACTATGAAGGGAAAACACTGGTCTCCCGAAAACAGCGTTTATTGTCTCAGCCCGAAGTTTCGAGCGCCTAAGCCAAAGTGCCGAAAAGCCGAAGTCAAAGTACAAAATGCAGATCTTGCGTTTTTATAGCTCGTCAAGCGATCGGGTGAAAATAAACAAGCTAACTAGCGTCCAGTATGTGAGTCGGCGCCAGAGGTAGAAAATTTGTTACAAGAAAAAACGGTAAATGCTCGCTCCAGTTAGTGGACAGTTTTTTGGGGGTATGTGACATCCCCAACAAATATAAGTCCCTTGTTTGTCAATCCTGTATCCCTCATCCACTTTTAGTATTGGTGACGTGTGTGCGTGGTCACTGAGATGTGTTTGTTTGCAAATCTAAACATCGAATGGCTTCAATTGCTAGATATGGTGAAGATCATGAGCAGGGGGCCTTGAAAATTTAGATAGGGCATGTCGTGAAAATGTTGGTGACAAAATACGATTGGCGGCATCCATTTCGGATTAATCTCCTACAGTAACCGGAGCCAGCGTTTATAGAGGTAGCTGATGTGGAAACTGATTCGCGACCATCAAAATCCTCTACGACTAATACACTGCCTAACGTTTGTGCAGATTCGACTGCGACTCCGCTGGCCCTGACGGAGCCAATTCTCCAGGACAGACGTCTTCGAGAATTGCTGTAGTCCGTTGCATCTAGTCTTTCTGTTGCACTTTCTTACTCATTTAATCCAAGATGGCTTTACCTACTGCGGACTCTGTTAGCAAGACTTTTTCTTAAATAAAAAAAGATGCTTTATTCCTCTGGACACAACAAGCAGAAATCCAGTGAGATTGTCGTTTTCCATCAGTGAGCACTGCATATTCTAGATGCTGCGAATTAACCATTCATCATTTACATAGAATGCTGGGGCTGCGCATTGCGAGGGGACGCATTCGGCGGACGTGTCCAAACCAACGAACCTGATTAAGCATAAGCATGGCTTCAATCCTGTCCACATGTGCTCATCACAGTACCCCAGTGTTCAGAACTGTGTCCGACCACCGAATACCTAAGATGCGTCTTAGACATTGCAAATGGAAACGGTTCACATAGCACACGTCACGCTGATACAGCAAACTTCACTGCCGTACAACACTATAGACGGCGCCATTGAGCGCTACACAAAGAGATTAGTGGTTCTTCCAGACACGTTTTTCAAGACATCCAAGTACAGTATTAATCTTCGCCATACGAGCTCATAACTCGCAGTCCGCGGAAACGTCTGTCGGCAGACTTCTACCCGATTAGCTGGAGTGTGTGTAACTATCAATAATGCCTCCATGGTTGCGAATTTCATGTGCAGGAACAGCACCTTCGCCCGGAGAAGACTGAACGGAAGAAAATTGCACGTGTTGATATCCAACCCAAACTTGGACGTCGCGGTTGTGAAGGCCGTAACCAATTTATGAAGTTCATCTTCACTGTGTGCGATTAGCGCGCTGTCATTGCGAACGGAAACATGCGCATGGTTGAGGTATGTATCCGGGTTGGGGCCCGGAAACGTCGAATAATCAGCAAGTGCCGTCCGTGTGGTATTCAACTTCAACGATGTCTTCAGAGTTTTGAAGAGCTACTGATAACAGTGCGATCAAATCTAAACTAAATGGGTTTGGAACCAGGATACCACCCCGCTTCACGCTAGTGACAATTTCAAAATCATCAGAGGTCGATTCACACGATTGTACCTCCGCCTCCGTGTCCACATGCAACAGTCGAATCAAATTGACAAACTTAATTGGACATTCTAGCTTACCAAGCACTGTCTACAACGCCTTGTGGCTCACGGAATCCAAGGCCTTGGTGAAGTCCACGAAGGGAGGATACAGGGACTGGTGGCGTTCTCTGAATCTTTCGAGCAGCAAGCACCAGGTTGACGATAATGCGACTCGCCTGGAATTCAAAATGCTCCTCCAAAACGTCTGCATTCATTTGGTACAGAAGGATTCAGACAAGCACCTTTCCAGCGCACCTCAACAGACTGATGTCTCGGTAGCTATCGGTGTATTGCTTGCTACTTTTACCTTAAAGCAGCAGTACGGTAAGGGTGACGTTGAGCTCTTTGGGCATTATTTTCCACTTGTAGGTGGAACGAACCAGCCGGAGGGAGGCAAGTTCCAGCGCTGGACCGCCCTTCTTTAGAATTCCACCTGGCAATTCATATTCGTTTGTAGCCTTTTCATTGCTTGTTTGTTTGGTCGTCCTTTGCATCTCGGACAGATCTGGGGCGAGAGTGAATGAAGAATTGATGATCTGTTGCGGCTGATTGTTCACGGTCACCAGTCAATGGTAACGGGATGGTTTAGTTGAGTATCAAAATGTTTCCATCGGATTTTCGTGATGTCCTCTGTCTGAGTGCACGAGGAGCCTATGTCTACATGGATCAACGCTTTGATAGACTGGACGAATGGACCTAAAATCGTCTTAAGCGAATGGTGGAACTCCTTGTGTTGTCAGTGATCGGCGCGGTCCTGCATCCACTCACATTGTTTCGTCTACCAATCTTCTTTGATTTTGTGAACACGCTCGGCCATTTGACAGCGATTATGCCGGAGTGTCACTCTTCTGACTTCGTTATCCGGGTCCATTGTGGAAAAGGGAGACGCTACATTCATCTCTCGTGTCAAGTTTGAGATAGCCACATTGTTGTTGATCCAATCCCAGCGTTCCTGGTACACTATACCGATCGTGTTGGTGGCTGTTGCCATGATCTACTTTCCCAGTTGTTACCGCATACCTTTGGTGTTAGTGGATGCAGAAGTGTCTTTCAGACGAGCGGCAATTGTCTGATAAAAAGCAATGTTCGTGTCACAGTTCCTGAGTCATTTGGCATGCAACTTCTGTGGTTGTTTGGAAGCTCTACAATAAACAGGCCTGCCAACGCAGATAACCAGTTTGATCCTGCCCAACCTATGATGTGTGCTAAATTCAGCATTGCGCATCACTCGTGTGATACGCGCTTCATGAATGTCGCTATGCTGCACAATCACGTAATCAAGCAAGTGTTGATGACCGCCTCGTGAGTGAATCCACGTCGTGACATCGCTCGCATCCGGCTGGAATCGGGTGTTTGTGGCATACAGGTGGACCAGGTCATCATTATCGTTGACTGAACCAATGCCTTAGGGTTCAGAGGCTCCTGGTCATGCTGTTGAGTCGCGCCCAACTCGAGCGTTCCAGTCACCCAGAACAAACAGTGGGTCACTCGCCGGTGTTGACTGTGTTGTGAGGACGACTGACCATAGAACTGTTCTTTTGTATTATTAGTGTACCACACAGTTGAACCATAAACACTAACATGTGTGACACTCACCTCGACTGAGTTGCAGGCCCATGGACAGTATTCGCGAGGGCTGATGCTGTATGGTTCGCATGCCATCAAAACATTGATGTGGTCGGCGACTGTGCACCAGACATCATGCTCCCGAGCACCGCCTACCGAGTAACCTATCCGATATAAGGTGTACCCAGCACCTGCTCCTCTGGGCTTACCTTGATCTGTAAGCTTTGTTTCACTCAAGGCTGCTGCGTCGATTCCATACCGGCTGAGTTCCATGGTGGTCAAGGCAGTTCGGCCGTCCTGTGGTGCTACATCGATTCAGCAGCATACGCACATCCCATTTTCTGACGGTTGGTCTCCGTGTTACTGAGACTCGAGTGACCATTGTCTGCTCTAGGATTCGTGCTGGCGGGGTCATTACGAGAACGGAAGGGGAGTGTTTGCCAGTAGCACATTTTTGCTTACCCACCTATGATGCAAATAACAGATTTGGCGACTCAGTTTATCCTGCACGACGGTCGACACAACATCGTATTGAGTTTGTGTTGTACTTGCGTATATTATGTTGGTGTTGGACGCTACCAGAACGCCTAGACCTAGGCAGGGGAGGAATTGGGATCCTCAATCAAAGCCTTTGGCTCAAAAGGCTGTGACACACACACACACAAACGCTACATCACCGACCACCACTAACGACCAAATTGCACTAGCTACACACATGCTCGAGAGCCACACACCTGTAAAATTAGCACACAAGACCAATACTGTTGCAGAGACGGTGCTAGTTCCTGAATTCTTGCGCCCAGAGTTTCCCCAACCTTATGTTACCGTGAATCGGAAGTCGCAGGGAGAAGACGATGAATCTGCAAACGAACTTTATTTATTGATTTACTCGCCGTTCACAGCAGACTTCAACGTAACTATTAAGGGGTGCTAGGGAGTTGGATGTGAGAGCACCTTGAGCACAACCGCACAGCAGCCGCCAGAGAGGAAGCGTGTGTCGATGGAAATTCCAGTCGACCTTCAGAATTCAAACAAGCGTTAGACTGGTTAAGCGGCGTCCCTAACGGTAATAGGTCAACATTGTTATCCTAGTGAGTGTAACCTACAGCAGTGGCGATGGCACGGGTTCATTATATCGATACGAGTAAAACTGCGATACCTATGCCGGCACACTAACTTTGATGGTAATAGTTTGTAATAAATTTACATTTACAAGGTAATGTGAACCGGCGCGGTGGTACTGGCAAGACAACTCTCACGTCGCAAGGAGTTTAGAATTTTGGGGACGTCGAAGGTGATCTCACTACATCAGCGCTCCCTAGAAGGGTGACTAATATAGGAGGCCTTCTACCTGTGAATTTTATTCCTGGGCAACAGTTGCTGTCTTGCTGGCCAGCCGCGCGTGAGCCAACCAACGTGAAAACGCCTCCTGAGGACGTTACAGGGGGTGTGATTTCCTCACTGCGCAGGCACAAAGTGCTACGGCGTTCAAGGTTTCCTCCTTTGGCCCAGCAACTGTTGCTATGCAACTGATCAGACCTAGGAGTAAGGAAAGGTGAAGTACCTGAACGTTAGAGAAAAAGGCAGATACTCAACGTAACGCGTGTCCTGCAGCGCCTGAAGATATTTACAATTATGTGCAGGTATCTTCCGTGTAAAGCGAGTCGGGAAATTGTACCTGAAAAAACTGTTAGTTTCTGGTCGACAGGAGCATGAAATACACATAATGAATTATCAACTGTACAATAAATGCTAAACAGAAAAAGTAAACTACTCCAGAAAGCGCGCTGGAAAATGGACGCGCCTCCCTGAACGAGTTGTAGGTTGAGATGGGATTTCGTCAGGAATAGATGCGGAAGACAACACTGGGGCTAAGTCAGAGGTTGAAGTAGATGGAGACGGCTCAGGTGATGTTTGTGTTGTCAAACCGGGGGTGAGTCGGTGAAAGCAGGTTTAAGGCGGTCAATAGGGGCGGTGAGGTGTTGACCGAAACTGTCGATCACAGATTTTTGCGGACCGCTTAATGACACGAAAAGGTCCTTTATATGGTTTTTTAACACAGTCTGTTCGAAAAAACACGAACTCACAATTGCTGAGTTCTTTGGGAACGTAAGGCGAGGATTTTTGAATACGTGTAGCACTGGGTTGTAGTGATCGCATGTATTTGGCTAGTCGATTGGCGTAGTCTTGAGTGTCGACAACAGTTTTGCTTGACGACTGAAAGAGATCAGCTGGAAGGCTTAAAGGACGACCATAGACAAGTGACGCTGGGGTCGTACTGTCATCCTTGACACAACTGCGAATACCGAGTAGAACTAGGGGTAAAGTTTCTGTCCAATCCATCCGCTCGTGAGCACGTAATGAAGCTTTGAGCTGACGATGGAAACGCTCTACGAGTCCATTCGCTTGTGGGTGATATGCCGTGTTGCGTGCTCGATGCACACCTAACAGCTTGGTCAGTTGTGAAAATAAAGCTGATTCGAACTGCACACCGCGGTCATTTGTAATGGTCGACGGACAACCATAACGTGCGATCCAATGGTTGACAAAAGCGCAAGCAACAGATACTGTTAATGGGTCTGACAACGGTATGGCTTCTAGCCAGCGGGCAAACCAGTCAGTACACGTTAGCAGATGTGTGTAGCCTCTCGAAGGTGGAATTGGTGCGACGTGATCCAGGTGGACATGTTCAAAACGACCGTCGGGAGTTGGAAAGGATTCTAACGGGCTGCTGGTATGTCGGTTGACCTTGAAACGTTGACATGCAAAACACCGACGGGCCCATTGCCGCACGTCCCGATTCATGTTAGCCCGGACGAATCGATCCTCAATCAGTCTTAGTTATGCGCGTATCCCCGGATGCGACAGGTTATGCAGCGCTTCGAAAACTGCTCTTCGTAACGAATGTAGCACGATTGGCCTGGGGTACCCCAGCGTATTGTCACATATAATGGTACCAGGCGAAGATGTCAATGGAACTGTAACGATGTGTAAGTTCATGCGTTTTAGATAATCCATAAACGTGCAATCAGTCTGTTGTTATGCAGTTATGTTGTGATGTTAGATCAAGTCGGTGGCTGTAAACACGTTGCGCATTCATGATTAAGTATCCGCGGCGACGTTTGCGGCTCCGGAGACATGGCGGATGTCCGTAGAAAACTGGACCATGTAGTCCAGCTGTCGAGTTTCTCGATTTAAATGTCTATCGGAGTAATTCCGCAAGGCGTACAAAAGAGAGTTTTGATACGTGAAAATAATGAAGTCACGGCCATCTAGTGCTCGGCGAAAATGGCGCACAGCCCTATACACAGCTAAGAGTTCACGACCGAATGTGCTGTATCGCGTTTCGATATCGTTGAGACGTTCAGAAAAGAATGTAATCGGTTTCTAAGTCTCGCGAATTGCTTGCTGTAGCACTGCACCTATGGCTGTGTTCGATTCATCCACGGCGATACTAATCGGTGCGTCCGGTTGTTGGAAATGCAACATGACTGAAGAGGCGAGTGCCTTCTTAACGGTGGCAAAGGCCGTGGAGGCTTCGGGGGTTAGATGCCAAGTTCGTTTGTTATCCCGAAGTAAATAAGTCAAAGGTTGCATAAGCTTGGCGCACTTGGGAATAAATCGACGATAATAATTCCCAAGTCCATTGAAGCGGCGGAGCTTGGGAATCGTATCAGGAAGTTGGCACGATCGAATGGCCTCGACCTTGGAATCAAGCGGTTTAATCCCATCTACCGAGATGCTGTGGCCTAGAAAAAATCCAACGAGGCTTGACCAAGTTCGGACTTAGCTCAGTTGACGGTAAGGCCGTGTGATGCCAGACGTTGAAGCAGCTTCCGTAGATGGGTTATATGCTCTTCGGGAGAAGAGTTAGCCACAAGGATGTCGTCTATGTATGCATAACTGAAGTCTAGCCCACGGGGACTTCATTAATCAGTCGTTGAAACGTCTGTGCAGCGTTACGAAGACCAAAAGGCATGCGCATAAATTCGAACAAATCGAATGGAGTGGTAATAGCCGTCTTGGGTATATCTTCTTGTGCTACCGGTTTCTGGTAATAGGCGCGGCCGAGGTCGATTTTGTTGAAGATTGTTTTACCTGCAAGGCTGGTAGTTAGATCGTGGACGTGTGGCACAGGTACCTATCTGGAACAGTGGCATTGTTCAATCCACGACAATCTCCGCAAGGACGCCAATCACCTTCTGTATTCTTTGGCACCATGTGCAGAGGAGATGCCCATGGGCTGTCAGAGGGACAGATTATACCCATGTCCAGCATGTGTTGAAATTCGGCACAAGCAATGCGCAGTTTGTCTGGTGCCAGCCTTCGCGGTCGCTGAAAAACTGGTGGACCTTTCGTTCTGATGTGGTGTACCACGTCCGTAATGACGGCAGGTAACTCGTTAGGTGGACGGGTCAGCCCCGTGAATTCACGCAACACCGCTCGATATCTATCGTCACCGCTCGGTTCAGCAAACAGTGGGCTGAGGACAGTCGTTGGAAAAGTGGTCCCGATAGCGGATATAATCGTTAGGGGATCTAGGAGCTTGTGGTGGCTTGCGTCGACAACTAAAACTGCTTTAAGAAGTCCATGCCCAAAATGGCGTTTGGCACATCCGCTATAACGAACACCCAACGGAAAGCACGCCACAGGCCCGCGTTCAACATAAGGGAGCGTGTGCCAAAGGTACGTATTGGGGTTCCATTGGCGACCTGGAGCTGGAAGGACGTTGATCGAGGCGTGTCCTCTTTTCTAGGCGGTACGACACTGACCTGAGCGCCGGGGTCCACTAGAAAACGCAACCCAGAACTCCTATCGTGTATAAAAAATAGGCGACCAGGAGTAGGGCTGCCAGCAACGGTTGTCACCATTACTTGCTGGCACTTGCGTTTCCCGAGGCGGTTGAGAAGATGCACGGCTTAACGCATTCCCGTGCCTTGGTCCCGAACATGTGATGGTACCAGCAGTATCCCGTTCTTGAACGCGACCTAGAACGGTTACGTCCTCTAGAAGCGGGGCGAGAGCGAGAAGTTTTAAGAACTTGGATTTCTAGAAAGAGTTCTTCCACTTTTGCTACCAAGTCGATGGGTATTCTTTCTGTGTGTGTCTCGACCTGATGCATTTTGCTGGAAAGTGTTGGATGAATGAGTCGGCCGATTTTGCCAAATCATCCAAGGAACTCGTTGACATGAATGAAAAAATAATTGCCTGTACAAAGTCGGGCAACCTCTGCATCCAAAGGTAACGCATGAGTTTCTCATCACTCCTGTGATTTTGTCCCACCTGTTTTAACTGTCGAAGCAGTTGAGATGGAGTAAGATCTAGCTGCAGCTCGCTAAGGACCTGCTTAAGTCGTTTTTCTTCTGATACGACAGCACGTTCTAAGAATGCGTTCTTCAGTGCGTCGAAACAGAACAGTGTGTGGGCACCCTTCTCAACGAGCCCAACTACCTTTTGTCTGGCTGCTTCCCTTTGACCAATCTGACATGGTTGAACCTGCAAGGACTGCTGTCCTAGTCAACACAGCCCGCCAGATCAAAACAGCACACAAGCACGACCACAACACGAAGGTAGCAGAAAAGGTCAGGGATAAAATGCGTACAAGCACACATACATAATACCAGACATAATACACATACATAATACCGAGTGATACACGATGGCTCGAGCTACCACCCATCGCAACAGTAGCGTACAGCAGCGCTTACACGCTGTTCACTACAGGTAACTATTTCCAATAACAGTTACCATCCACACCTTTCATCTAATCCTCAGTTTCTTGGCGTTAGGCCTGTCCATTAGTTGACTAGGAGAAATAAGACTAGTTGGTGGCACGTTTGGAACTGTGTCTTGTTGTCCTTACCGATTACAGGGTTTGTGAATTGCTGAGCCTCTGACCTTAAGCGTTACCTGAGGTGACGGCTGCTTGGGTGCATTAACATAACTGGTGTTCTTGTTTGGCTGATTTATCTGTGAGTTGATGACAATTCATGCAGCGCGGGGGTGAAAGCCACGAGAGAGAACTGTGTTACTGATGCCACTTCACAGTGACTTGTAAATTGAATGTCTTCTTTCGTGAGATATAAGCACGTTGGTTGCACTGGCAGTACTCCATTACGGCTTAACGTCCAGAATTGTAACTGACAAGTTAGTTACTGGGTATTTCAAATCTGTGTTCAGTTTGCTTAGTAGCTCCAATTTTTCAAATCATCAGTTTCCGGTCATCAGTTTCTGAATACTTCTACCCATCTTGCATACTTTGCTAGCGTATTTGGAAACTTGCCCATCCCCTACCCAAAGCGCGAATTTATCTCAGACGAAGATACGGATGATAAACAGACTGGTGCAGGTGGGGATAAAAACCCACCCGGTCAACAACAGCAGCAGCAGCAGCAACAACAACAACAACAAACACAACAGCAAAACCCACAGCAACCTCCTGGTGCGCGACCCGGGGCTATCCAACACACTGGGTTACATCACTCTGCACTACACCAATCCCAGCAACAGCAACGGGGAAATAGTGGTGCCGGCGCCGGTCCTCCGCTACCTCCTCCGCCACCACAACAGCAACAGGGTCCATCTCAATCGTCACAAAATCNCAACAACAACAACAACAAACACAACAGCAAAACCCACAGCAACCTCCTGGTGCGCGACCCGGGGCTATCCAACACACTGGGTTACATCACTCTGCACTACACCAATCCCAGCAACAGCAACGGGGAAATAGTGGTGCCGGCGCCGGTCCTCCGCTACCTCCTCCGCCACCACAACAGCAACAGGGTCCATCTCAATCGTCACAAAATCATCACCAGGGTGTTCATCAGGGCATTCAAAGCCTGATGAGCAGTTCAGCTGGTGGACACATTAGGCAGTTATCACATTCACAGGTACATGTGTGTGTGTGTGGCTATTCTCGATGAAACTGTCGCGGTTTCATAATTTTCATATCTACTCGTTACTGGTGTTTGATGTTTCATATCCGGACAAAAGATTGATCTCAAAGTGGTCAAAATTTAATAGTCCCAAAAAGATCAGATCTGTTCTTAAAACCGTATCGGCCCACGCTTCTAGGTACACTGTGGTTGAGTTCGATGATGAATTTTTGCTCACTCGGTTGGTTAGCCGATTATCAATATCCTAATTGTCGGTGGAGAGTGCAAGACTCGTGGCGTGTCGAGCAACACGGAATCATCGAAATGTAGCAAACGTTAAACGTTTGCTCAAGATGCCTCTACGTGACAAATATGCACTGGCATATACAGTTATCATGCACGGTCTCCACATACATGCCAACCTTGTTTGCTTCACTGGGAGTTACACAAGAGACCAGCGTACCCGTCTGGAAATTTGTAAAGAGTATCCTTAAGTAGAATATATCTTTAGTCTGTCAAAAGCGCAGCACTATTTGGGATACTGCGAAGCACACGCTCAGCTGTTGCCAACGGCTCTACCTCACGTATGCGGAGTAACACCACTCGGTGTTGACAACAGCAGAAAAAATAGCATGGTGGAGAACTGGAAAACAAGTGTGCCTGTGGGTGTGACTTGTAGAACTCTGATCGGAACATCTCGGCCAGTTGAGGAGGCTTACAAGCGTGGCCTAATATAGAAAGACCGGCATTACATCCTGTTTGGTTTGGGATAGTGTCGTTTACATTGTTATGACAGAGTTCGAGACATTGGACAGGACAATCAAGTAATAAACTGTAGCAAATATCCTTTCTCATGTGCTCCGGTCTAGTAGTCATTCATGACACTTATGCAACAACCCAGTGACCGAGTAAGCGTGACGATTAGTAGTGACTTGTGCTAACGGTTTTGTGAGGAAGTGCGTGTGTATGTTTGTCATATGTTTTATGCAAATGGACAACAAAGAGGGGAGGGTGGTTACAGTAAAAGTTGGTTCTAACGTTGCATTGATTTTTAATACCTTGCAGTTGGGCCACCCACTTTTTCTACTTGTGGTAGCACATCGAGACAGTTTATGGCCCAGTATGCTCCAAATGATGAATCGTCTCAGATAACCAGGTGGCATCGTTTTGTCGGTTTGCTTGATTGCTCACCAAGATGGCATCACAATCGTAATCTGTCGGGGTGTGAATGATGTACGGTGCTCGAGATAAAGTAGTGAGACATGTAGGTTCTGTCAGTTTGTCACTCGTGTTCTGTACAGGTTATGCAGGTGCCTGATGGCGATTGACGAACACATTTCCGTACATGTAAAGCGAATGAAAAGCAACGGCCCGAAAGTTTCATTTGAAATCCGAACAAACCATCTTTTGCTATCTGCCTCCGTTTGCTCTCCGCTCAACAATAAATATGCATAACATAAACGTCATGGAGTATGGTGTCTATCAAAATTTTTCACTCACACTGTTGTACCTTTACCAACGTTTCCTTACTCGCTGTGTCTATTGGCTTTCTGTTAACTACTAAGTAGGCTAGGTTGTTAAATTGTTGGCTTCGAGTATAGACTTTCACGGCAACTAAATATATTGGTGTCTGGTAGATTTCAGTACAATCTTCCATGTCAACATCCCTTTCTACTGTACAAACATGAAAGTCAAGTAGCTTCAGTTAGCGTTGTAATGATGGTCATAAAACTGTTCACACAAACTCGATCTACTGTTGTACACGTGTGATTTATCAACTCAAGGAATTATGATGATAACGAAATCGATAGTCACACAGCTGAGGGTTTGAGTCCCAGTTGCTAGGATTTTGGACAATTTATCAGTATCTAGTCCGCCGCGCGTGGTTGCAAAACAGAAAACGCCTTGTGATGAGCTAGCCAGCAACCTAATCTAATTTGCGAACTTTCTTCAGTTCGCTGCAGTTCTGGCTTTCTTTCCAAATTGGTTTAGTTGTGGTTGCAACACCGACTGTCAAGCTTACATACGGTTTTATATTCAACTCCCGCCTTCTGTAGTTGTTCTTGTTCAAACTTAGAAAGCTTAAGGTTACTCAAGTTGTATGAGAGTCGCTTAACCAGTCCTAAGCGCAGTATGCTATAGGAACCATTACCTGATAACAGGCCAATTCTCTAGTTCTTTTTTTACTTAACAACAATCATTTGTTATTCCGAAAGTTCGCTTTCTCGCGTGGTTTTCAACAACACCATCTGTTATCATGTTCCACAAACCAACCAATCAGTTTTCACGCAATTTGCTTGCCAAGTCACTTCGAATCTGCACATCTTCAATTGTATCGGGTCTAGTTCGTCGTCCATATCCGGCTTTCACCGGCGAACGCTACGATCCGCGAGTGCCTTCCTTTGACCGTCCCGGTTTCGCACGTACGACAGCATTTGATTGCACAACCTCAGTCATCTGTCATCTTTGCACCAAAACTGTGCCATCTCAGTCCGGCTTGGTGTCGATGGGCATGAAGCGTGCACCGCTTCCAAACTATACTCTAATGCACTTGACACCATACACGGGGAAACTGTCGATAAGCAACGCAATACGCTGTTCGTCGTCCCTGCATTCCACCTGTCGCTGCTGCTGGTGCCGCCCGACTAATCGCATTGTCTACCCCATCTCTGATTGTCCTTCCGCCGTTCTGTCCACCGGTACATCATCTCGAACCCAACAGTTGTATGATCGTTCTGTTGAACTGAAGTTCGTGGCTCCGGAACCACTGCACACTGTACGACCCAGTTCAGTGGTGACTGATTTGTCGGAGCCGGTCCTAATGTTTTGTCCACCTTACAGATCCATTAGCCGGTTGCTCTCATCTGAAATGACGAATCTGCTAACTGCCAACAGTTTGCCCCATGATTCCAAAAGAAGCCATTTTAGCTATTCTATAAATGAGGTGGTCACCAACTCGATTAAGTTCCATGTTTCAGTTTTACTGCAGACTGTTTCTCAATTTTTCATTGTTTTGTTTGTCGTTTCTTTTATCATCACGGTGAATAGATGGTTCGCATATAAACTGCTTGTTGGTGCCTGATTACATTCCTTAGAGTGATGATATTTCGGCATCGAAGCGTATGCGGATGGCTCCCGCGAATTCCAGTGACATTGCAAAGGTCAATGTGAGTGGCTCTGATCTTGGCAATTCCTCTGCTGTTCCGAAAGTTCATAGTGATGGCCATCCTCAGCACTTACAACAGCCGGTTGCTGGCTATGCACATCAGGTAATTGACTATGAATTCATTGTTAACTGCTAAGTGATAAGAGACTTTTGGTTGATTCATTGTTTGCTAATAGTCTGCGTTGGGACCGACTTGGCGTGGACGTGTGCCTTTCGGAAAGTAATTGTTTTCGGTAATTAACTTATGCTACTGATTGTTTGTTTAAGTAGCGTATGGTGCAACTAATTATACTTACACCACCCGTTAATGCTTCTGTATTTGCACAGCCCCAACAATCACAACAGACATCAAATATGCGTGGTTTCCCACCTGGCCATGTACCGCATTCTGGGACGAATTACTCACGATACCATTGAGCTATTGTGATTCCTTTTTTCTTTGTACATATCTCCTACATCACTTTTTTCCATACTAATATTTGTTGGGAATCGCCGAATTTTTTGAGCAGATTGTTCATATAATTACGCATTGTTGTCCACTCTTTTGTTCATTTTGCACTGTTTCGAAGCCTTGTTATCGTGTACCAAATTGTGTACCACATTGGGCCGAGTTTTCAGCTCTCACATGTGATATTTTGCGGTTCTCCAGAACTGGAAAAGAGGGGCACTTGTGATAAATGTGGTTTGAGCTGCTAATTATGAAATCCGGGACAGTAGGCTCGTTCAGACTATTTAAATCAAGAGGGAATAGCTTGCAGTTGAATCAGTGTGAGCTTTTCGTTGCTTTTGGATGCTGTGTTGCGTGAGGTAACTTAACAACCGGAGTGCCTGAGTTGTGAGAATGTACTTGTTGCGACTTCCTATAGTTTGTGATCGAATGGACACGATCTGTAATGGATGACCGTCTAGTGATTTGTTTGGTCGCCACGGAAGCACAGAGGCTTCAGAAGTTTCCTACCGTATACACGTCCCATTTGTTCAAATGGATTCATTCTAGCACCGACTTCTAAGCGTGCAAAGCCATCTTTACGAATTTTTCTCACGCTACTCGGTGGTTCGTTTCCAAATGTAGTTGTTTACTTCTAGGAGCTGCGGATCGATTGTTCTTGTGACTCTCGTCATACTGGCGCTGCTGATTGAAGTCGGTGTACTAATCGCCTAATTTAGATTGCGTTGACGTCAGCTAAATCTTATGTTGGTCTAGTTCATTGACTTCTTTTTTGCACTTATTCCGGAACGCACGTGTCTTCTGTAGTTTTCACACTACATCTTGTGCTTGTGCCACAGAACATATGTCTATCGTAAACAGACTCGCTATTATCGTGTACTCGGCTCATCTACCAAAAACGTCTAAGCAAGGAGGGTCCGGATGGCACAAAGCTATCTCAACTTATCAAAATAATTGTGTCCATCTCACAGATAAATAATGGTACACATGGCACCGATACTATTGGACATCGACCCTGTTGCGTCCTGACTGTCTTGTTTTTTTACTCTCTACGACCCCGATTCAAGTATTTCGGTTGTTAAAATTCGACGCGTATTCAAACAAATAGCTTTGATCACTACTTTTTACAAAAAAAAAACTTGTTTTAGTTGACCGGCTCGCTACGGCTTAGTTCTGATTAGCTCCACGTTCTTCAACGGAAAAACTGCTCCACTCCAAACACATTACATTTCCGTGCATTAGAGATAGTCCATGCACACTGCGGTCTTCTTTTCTTCGATTAACGTTTCGGTTTTGGCTGTCCACTGGGTGGTTCCACTCGTGTTCAGGATTTGACCTATCTGTCTTCCGTGACTGACAGACGATAGTATCGAGGACGTTTGGTAGGCTGACAAAATCTTATTCACAGGTGCATTTTTGCACGCGTATGAATGATTGTCAAATTTTGGTTGTCGATGTCAGCTTTCGCTGAGGTCTTGGGCAAGAACGAGGTAACTATTTTCAAGCTGAGTTCAATGAAGTTTTACGCCATGTCACTCTTTTCAGTAGTGCTTTACGCTTTGAGATCGCGTATGTTCTTATGGCAGTGTTTATCAGGCCCGCATTCTGTTCATATATGAAAAACCGAGCAACAGTTGCGAGAAGTGCAATTTCCGAACAAGAACTATAATGTTTGTTCCAGCGAAACGCTGTTTCAGTTTGTTTGCATTGACTTGTAGTTCGTATTTTCGTAACTCCACATTCATGACGCTTGTTTAAGGAAAGTGAACACTCATGCAGTCCGCCCATGGCAAAGTTGTTGTTAAGTTAGTTTTATTAATGAGTTTCTTAGAATCTTCACACGGGCACCGACGTTACTGTGGCTCAAGCCGATATTGGTGCGGCATTGATGGTGCGTATTCTACAATAAAAATTTCTTGGTTGAACGGAAACAAAAAACGTAGTATATGTTTACACAGAATCACTAACCTGGTGGATGATACCTGTCAACTCTGCCCAGATAAGAAGTGATGGTCCTCGGAGTTCACTACCTGTGTGGCTTTACCGCTTTGCGGTTCTTAATCGCCAGTAGTCTGCATATAATGCTTAGGGAAGTACACCGCGTGTTTGTGTGACGCACAGCCAACTCATCACAAATTTTTGCATCATTTTTGACCAGTTGCTTGCATGTTCGACGTTGGTAGAGTTGTGAGAGCGAAGGCAGCGGTTTCAATCACGTACATTCAACTCAATGCTGACTAATTAATATCTAGTCAATGACGAACAAACACGACTTTAGGCTATTTTGCAGTGAAAAAGGTAGTAGTGGTAACGTCCTTTTGTTCCATGAGGTTTATCTGACTGAATTTTTCAGGTTCACAATAGTTAAACAGCATGTTTTAGTCACCCAACATCTCGATCTTCTCTCTCCTATCAAGGGGTTACGTTCGGATTTCTCAGATTGCCCTAACACACGGGACAACCACTGAGAAGTTCCACTGCGTAACCACTCGAAACAGTGTTTTCCCGATATAAACTTGACGGGGTGTGTGTGTCATCAATATATGTCCGCACGATATGTCCAACATTTATCCGTATACTCACTGTATTACATACTTGAAACGCTACTTGTTGGCTGTATGGCGTCCAGAACTAAGTGGAAGTTTACGGAACTACGTCTTAGTAGATGCTGCACGTCTGAATGGGTACTTGGGCGGTGAAAAGCCCTTTAATATCACCACATCTTTAATTCACCCAACTCATACTCTGTACTGTTAATGCCTGTCCGGGCGGTGGTAAACCTGTCGATCAGGTTATGTTCTGAGTTGTATCATGGGAGTTCACAGTGAATTCGGCAGCCTCGATGCTTTAAACTAATGAACTGAACCTAATTGCGGTGTAATCCGTCCTTGGAGTTAGCCACTGGTAGAGCTACTCAGCAAACAGATGTTCAACAAACCGGTTTCACTCTCCATTTAGTCAGTTTTGGTGGCGACCGAATGTAAATTTCACCATTTGATGGAAGCGACCGTATTCAGCGGATTCCAGAGTGGCCTGGTCATGCTTGCTAGACTGTCTTCTGAAGTCATCTGAAACGAAGGTGTGCGGTGTCAGTGTCAAACCATCGTAAAAGTTAAAAGAAAACGTATCGGAAGCATGTCGTACTACCTCGTTATCACTTATGGGAAGCATCCAGTTCCATTGTGTGGGACTGAGGAGGAGACAGATCAAGTCGATCGCCTTCCTCAAACCAACTGTCAAAGTTGCTGGCAAGAATGCGTTCGTTCACTTTAATTTAGGTATTATCTTACGGTTAAATGTCCAACGTGTTTACGTTCCTGGGTGATGTCATTGCAGTATGATGCTTAACGCACAAGCAATAGTGCCGATGTTTGAGGTAAGAAATAGTTAGCCTTGTTGTGAGCTTCGTAGTGACCTCTCTGAGAACGAGCTCACTAGTGATAGCTTGTGATTCGTTTGGACTCCGTTGTTGAGTGTGAAAAACTCGGGACGAGAAACAAATTACCTGTACACTTCAATCATAGTAGACTGATGGTATCAGTTTCACTGGACATACGCTTTTGTTTGGTCACGACGGCGCTGTAGTTCAACAGACAAGGCCATTCTCACAAATACACAGTTTCCTGTGGTTCAGTATGTACAGTTCTACTGGACCACTTTTGACAAGGAAAGTTACTTTAGCCTTTCAGTAGATTGGCGTTAAACAATTGAAACTACCGCCACAATTTCCTTTTCTTTTACCGAGTGATGTTTATCGATGAACTGATCAAAGATATTCGGATTTCATCTGGCCAATTAAAATTCAATTAGCCAATTCGCATATGCATGTCAGTTGTCATGCAAAGCTAAGGAACCACATATGAGTCCACACACCAGTGGGGGTAACCCCAGTGAATCATGGTATATAGTTATGTTTAATGCGATTAGCTACGTGAAATAGCGTACGTGTCACAACAAACAACGGAAACTTGTTGATTATGGGAAGCAGAAAGGAAAGGTATGAATAGACTGGGAAAAATGCGTCAATTCGAGGCACAGAGACTTGCAACAGAGTCGCCATTTTCTGTGTGACCATACTCTGCGCGGATGAGATGGGTTCTGCAGTCGGTCACCGCTTTCCACAGGGAGACAGATCTTGCCGCTGATATCGGTGGCGCACAGTCGCAAACGCCATCTGGACTAGTAAGATTTGTGATCTCATGAGACATCCAACCGGTGCTGACAAGACATGTTTCACCAGTGTTACAACACTGTGTTTATAACCTGCAAGGAAATGCCAAATTGACAGACTGAAGCGTCTAGTCTGTGGGGAACATTCTAGGCCTCATATGTACCCTTAAAAGACGTTAGAATTCAGCGATGAGCCCTAACGCGGCAAAGAGTCTGATTGGAAATGTCTTTTAAGACGTCATCACAGTTCTCCTATAAACACCTACTTGACAGACAGTTTCAAAACACAGCCTTGCTAGGGAGGGCATATCCCTTCCTTCTATGTGAACGGCGGTATTGGAGCATCTGGATGAGTGTGAACTTGTGATCCATGCAATCACGATCACTGCGAAACTCGTTGCTCCCTGGAGTTGTGTTGATCACGCATTGTGCTTAGTCTACAAGGTGCAGTGGTTGCAAAATACCTCGACGCAGTGAGAATCGAGATGATCTGTGCAAAACTTGCGTGAGTCGTTTTTGAAAATGAGACGACGTTTGTAAAACAGAATCCCTCAGAACCATTTCACTGACCAGAGTTGCGCCCTCGTCTAAAGGAGAACAGAACTGATTTTATGTGATCCGGATGTCCTATGTCGGTTGAACCTTTGAGTTTAGGTGGGACTCTCGTATACTGTGGTATCAAGAGAGATGACCGAAGCACAGTTATCAGCGTGGATGGTCAGTTGACCTACTTTCTGGAACATTCAGCTCAGCGTTCTAACCGTTATTGCAGGTTATGGTTGGCTTCAGAGCTCGACTCGTTCGTTTCTGGTTTTCTGTTGCTCGGTTGAGGCAGAAACATGTCAGAAGTTCTCTATGATTGTGGTTTATTCCATCACGACAACACAACATGCCAGCGAGGCCTCGCATTCCTGTTTGATTTGCTTCCGCAGTCCCGTGCGAGTGGAGTTACAATTTGAATTACACCCGCTGCCAGATAGAGTATTTCGGCGGGTGTCGGGGAGTTGTAAAAATTTTGCAATAACCCGGCTGTTAACGGGTAAATTGTTATAACTGGTACAACGGCCTACGAGCACGTAAATGGGTAACGGAATAATGGTTAGTGAAGCGGTGTAAAACAGAACGGCAGTCGCCGGTAACGAACGACGGACTATGGAATATGCACTAGTTCGAAACTTCCCAGCCAAACCCAACCACCCGAGGCTAACACATGAGCACAGAGAAAAGACTGGCCTCCGGACAGAGCTCCATTATGTCACTCATTCCGAAGACAACACGGCCACAAACCAGATCATATTTAAAGAGTTTGTGACCAATCGAGAGACCGACTCAAAGGTGGACGAAAAGATGAGCTGAACAGTACAGTGTTGCGCGTAGGTGGGATGTAGGTGCGTAGGTGGGATGTAGGCGCGTAGTGGGGCGCCAGAGATTTGGCGCAAGGGTTGAAGGGAGAAGTGGCGCATGACCATGCCAACTATGAAGGTCACTCGCCAGTGTACTTTGTTAGTCTTTGGCACTCAGTATTTTCGGGGAACTGGCAACTTCTCCGATATAAACATACGGTGATTCCACGGGTTTGTATCACACGAGGGCCATGTGCCGATGCTCCTTTATGTCATCCGGTGGGCGAGATTTTGGGCCATGCGCAATTGAGCTCTGGTGGGGGCAGTTCATTTGTAGCTTTGTTAATGTAATTACGTTGGTCTATTTTTGAAAACAGAGTGGCCTTCCACCGACACAGAGCAAACTTGACACCTCGGTATTACCGGAATCCACGTAGGCGCTTCACATTTAGTTGCAGTTTTGGAAACACCTCACCATCTTCATTTGACTGCTATATGGTCAGAATTGGCGATGGTGGTCACCAGGTAACGGACCGACGACGATGGCGTGAAAATTAATACCCAGATGGAACGGACCGTTATCGAAAACCAGCGTTCACCACTGTTTTATCAATGAGTACCGTAAGGGTGTTAACTATTTGCATCATGCGTGCTTGTCTGCCTAAACGTTCAACCCTATGGTCAGTATTACAGTGACCGTGGGCATTGTGGCACGCTTGTCACTCCATTTGGTCCTCACGTGGTAATCATATAGTGTGCTGAAGGTCATTGTGCTGATGGTAATGTTCATATTTACCTTCGTCTGTCTCCAGTCTGCGGAGGCGTGCGTCGCAATGACAAACAGATGGTGTTTGTGACGAACATCTGTTGCTCTAGAATTACCTCCAATTCTGACATTTCATATCCTACTGTTAGTGGTATCCAGTTAGCGATTTTTATGCGGCAGCGATCAGGGTTATTCTAATGTCAGCTTGGCGAGTGGCTTGAGTCGCATGATCTTTAGACAAGCACAAATTGCACGTGCTTGACGGCGACGAATAGTATTTCGCTGAAATCCGGAAGCTGTGTTTCAGTTGGAGTTACCCGCTACACGGGTTTTTGGACAATGGACGTGACACGCCTTAATTTTGTCCTGAATACAACCGGAGGATTTTATCTATCAAAAATATTACCGTGGTGTTTAATGCAGTATCTGTTTTGGCCACGATTTCTGTCGCGAGAAGCATGGGATTAGTCGCCGGTGCTTGTTTGAAAACACGATCGGGGGCACTGAGCAGAGAATCGTTTACTGAACTGAAAATCAGAATGATTATGTTGGTGTGGTGGAATGTGACGGAAGTGGGGCTGGCCACCGACACTGCAGCCAAATATTTGGAGAAGTAGTGTGAAACAGAATTAGTAGTCCTCGTTAGTGTTGCTGTTGTGTATGTAGGACACGTCCCCGTTTCTCAGGCTGAAGCATTGGGATGACTTAAAGGATCCAATCTAGAGCTTTTGGTTCAGCAAACTAACTCTGCGGAGCAAACTGTGATGTTTACAGTCAACCAGGAGCCAGTGGCCAGTAGGTCGGTTCGCTGATATTTGGGGCTAATTCGTTTACCTACTCCATATCCATGGTTGGCGAAGATCAGGGACACGCGTACGCCGTACGAACAGCATGGTGTCCGGGGACTTGTTGCTTCTCGTACTACTTTCGAAGAGCACGCGTGATATTTCATAAGAAGTATGGTCGTCAAGCTCGAATCTAGCACTGTCTGGTCACACAGTCGTTCATTGTCTGTCACCACTCGTTTGTCGTGCGAGCTCCGTATGATTTGTAGTTAGCCTCCACGTGGAGAGCTGTTCCACAACCTCTGAAAACTCCCCATGACACTGACCTGAAGACCCTTGATACCACGACAATCAAAACACTGGGATAGTGGTTCTGATTGATGTGGTCCGGAGCACATTGGTGTGCTAGCTGTATGTAACGAGCGCCCGCTGACTTTAGTCGGTGTATCTCCTCGAGTAACGTTATGGCTCCGGTGCGATTTGTTTTATATTCACCCCGTGTCAGTGAACGAAACTATGGCTGTCAGGCTTGTTCACTCCCATGTCTGGTGTGCCGATCTACTCAATTCGAGCCACTAATTATTTAATGACTTACTGGTGATATCTCACCACCGTCGTACGTAATTGCTAGCTCGAATGTAGTGTGTTTTTTGTCTTTGTTTGCTTGTTCATTCACATGCCTTAGCGTTTCAGCACCGTCTTACACAAGGATTCAGATGGATCTTGCTTACCTTAGTGTTTGACTGTGGTAAATTTTCTCACGGACTTCTACTTGAGTCTTTGCATCATTGTGACCGACCATAAAACTAGTATGCCTCTCGCCGATATCCAAACATCTCTAACCGAGCACTGACATACAGAACAGGAGCACTTACTGTCACACACGCTTTTCTTGAACCGGACAGAGTACTAATAGTAGACTGGAAAAATGTTTGGCCGGCGGTGAACCTTATCACAGTTTCCGTCATACCATGACTTAATTTTTTTCAACCGAGTTGTAGTTAAATGTTTCGTCTGGCCACCATGCCCGTTCGCTACAGGTGGATGCACGCAGAGGGTTCGCACACATCATCTTCCTTGGCTCTAGTTCTGTTCATCCTTAGTATTGGTGTTATACCTGTACAATGATGTATGCCTTGAAGGTTTCCGAACGCTGTTCTGATACCCGGGCAGACCGTACACGGCCTTGGGGTGCAGAATTTATGTATTTTTCTCCAGCCAATATGCAAGATGTCATGTTTGGTTTCGTACTTAGTTATATTGTCTTTCTCTCTCTGCTTGCAATTCAAACATGTATGGGTTTACTGGTTTCTGTCTTGTATTTTTACCTTAGTCACCAAACGGGTGTTCGATCATTTTTATTCGTTCGGTCACTGCAATAATTGAACGTCATCTGTAATCTTATTAGATACACGTCATTTTTGCCAGACACAGGTTTTGTCGCACGACTACGACCTCCCTACAAAGATGAGCGTGATTAAAATCCCTTAGCACTTCAAGCGAACGTTCAGCCCTCCTTTTTTTCTGCGTTCATCCAAGAGCTTGAAAGCGACACTCTTTAACAGAACAAATGACGTCCCCATTTTCTCTTATGACACCAGATGGAACAGGCTACCAACAATAAGGCACTGATGTTTTTTGTCAGGTGATACATTGCTTTGCTGATTCCTTTTTGATTGCGTTATCTGTTGATCTTCAATAGCTTAAGATTACGTCTGGAGTCTCTTTTATCCAAGTTACTCACTGGCCGCATTTTACGTCGGCTCATGAAGCCCAGGGAAAGTCAGATACGTGAAGAACAGACAGCATTCGGATTCGGTCGAAAAAGTGTTAATCACTATTTTTAGTTTGCAACTGATCCTGGAATGTCGACACTCTTGTAGGCAGTCGGTAGTCGTGGTCTTTTCAAACCTAAAGGCTGCTTCCGATTCAGTTGATCGTAACGTTATCTGAAACCATCTTCTTCGCAAGGGAGTATCAGGGAAACACGTGAATCTGTGGAGGCCACTGTGTGCTCACTCTGCAAACAGGGTGAGGGTTTACGGGCAATTGTCTCGGGCGTTGATCACCTCTAGTCGTTTTCGTCAAAGGTGTCCGATTTTCCCTCTCTTGTTCAAGTTTGCGATGGACGACATTCTGAAAAGTGCGTCCGAGAAGTCCAATGAGCTTGGTGTTGAGCTTCTTCATGACGCTCGGTTGACCGACATGGAGTATGCGGGTGAAATTGTCTTCCTTAGCCTCTCTGTTGAAGACATGCGAACCATGGTGAACAAGATGAGTGATCGGGCTGGCTTGTACGGAATGCGTTTTGCACCTTCAGAGTGTAAGGTGGTCCTTCAAGACCGGGACCATCCCACTCCTACTTTCTTCACTGCGGGTAGTCCGGTTGAAACTGTGGACACCTCCACATACTTGAGTGCCATTATCTCGTCAGCCCGTACTATTGCCTATGAGGTAGTAGCAAGAATAGCAAGGACACGTAGCAACTCGAGCCAGAGTACATTCTGGTCAGGCTCATAACTGTTATGATGATGATGATCTGCATGAAAATGTGAAATTCTCATTGCTGTGTAAAACAGTTAACATTCATACTGGTTTGTTTAGTCAACTATGTCGATCTGTCGTTCTGTTTTCAAGTTTCTCATCTTACTGTAGTTAGTGGCTAATCCGTAGTCGTGAACATTTCCTCCATTCACTTTTTCAAACTAAACGGTCAGACAGCACCGTGGTTTGAGCAGCCGCTCGGGTAGACTATTGTGTGGGAAAAGATCACAAGGGAAGGTTAACGTTACCTGTTGCCTTCATTTTGATGTCTTAATCCATCTTTTGCATCCTCAAGTTTGAAGCTGTTCCCCAAATGAGAACTGAACCATCACTGGCAGAGATCAGTGCTGTATTTTATAGGGTTGATTCAAACTTAAAACTAGTTTCAGACACATTTGAGTGGATCAGATGCAGAAATGCTCTTGTTAAATTTAGCCTCATGTAACTCTGTTTCATGATTTGGCTCTTGCTATAAAAACCGATACATACAACTCATGTGTGTTATGAGTTAGACGGATTAAATTGAATGGTCCGATAGATAACTTGCGTTTTAATCCAGTGACCAGCAATTTCTGTATAGTTGGTCTTATTTATTCAAGGTAGTAGTGCTATAAACATCGATTATGATAAGGCAACTTGATAGTATGAGAAAGAAAATCGTTACAACTGTGCTTTGAACATCCTTATCTTACATCAGTTGACCGGCCACTTCACCGAGGCATGACAGTTCACGAAGTAAAATTTCACCAGCCGTCTCAGCTGAAGTCCATGCAACCGTTTGGGTTAGCAGCTGAATATCCTTCTCTCATCGGTGACAGTGATAGCTACGAATTTGTTGGCCTGTCGTATTTTTTCTATCATTCTGTCCGTTTTTTATGATCTTCTGTTTTCTCATATTGTCCCGTTACTTTTCTATCAGTATTTTAAATTAACATTTAGACTGTAGTACACGATGACCGTGTTGACTTGAGCAAAAATCAAACAATTACTGCTGTCACTACAGTTTTGGTACTAACCTACTAATAATGCATCGTCAGTAAACACATTATAGCATTCACCAGTTTCTAACCTGGTAATTAAAAGGATTCTAACTAAAGGCGAGTCAATATTCGTAATCTCAGGCGCAATTGAGAAGAAAATTATGGGACTGCAAAATCACACTAATATAAAGTGTAGCTGTACCCACTATGGTTAGTTACATGGTTGAACGGATGTGTGAATCGAATGAGCCATATTCAACTGCAGTATCTATTTTCTCACCCATATTTGTGACAGATTAACATAACTAACGCGTAATCGACCTCATTTTAGACAAAATGATATCGTTCCATCTGTACACTTTGCCAACCACAACGCTTAACCACTTGTACACAATGGTTGCCTAAACAAAATCACGCAATTGACAACTTTTTGGTTAATTTCAATAGATTTATTTTCGATAGCGATCGTATACTCTGAGAAGCCTTCGATGGGATTCAACAAAACTGGGTACATAATTATTCAGGTAAAGCCATCCTATCAGCTTACACCATCGCTGACGAGATATCTGCGAGAATAGCAAGAGCACGTCCCGTCCATTGGTGATTGTTAGCATACATGGTGCCTCACAGACGTCCGGTTGCCGATTTAGAGAAAGGCATCCAGTGCGTATGTGCGTTTAGTTTTATTCTACTTTTCGAAATACCGGCTTACTCAAGCTGAGTAAGCATACAAACTATAAGTATTGGAACACCACTCTCCCTACAATTCAGTTTATATCAAAAGATTTGAATACGAGTGAATAAGTTAACGGATGCGATGTTCATGGAGAAATTTTACGCCACTTCACTTACAGAAATCGGAGTTTGGGGCTAATGAATTTTAATGATCTCTGTGACAAACAAATGCAAGTGTTTTGTACACAAAACCTCGTTGACTCAAACACAATATCCGGCTTTCCAAACGTTTTTCCCTACCGCAAAAAGAACCGTGGAATAGTTTTTAGAGTGTAATCTCGAGTCTTTTGCAGTGTTTTAGTGACCATGAGTAGGGCAACCATCAACTCAAAGCACTTTCCACTTGGGACGCATAAACCATGTTTGTGGTTGTAGACCGAGGGCCTGTGACTTGGCCCACAAACAAACCAGTTCGACATTGGAAGGAGAATAACCACCTGTTTGTTGGTGTTGTTTTGGAGGTGCTATCGGAACGGACCATTCTAAATGTTTGTTAGGGACACAGGTTAACAGCTTGTTTTGAAGCCGATTCGCAATTCTGATCGGTATGTAAACCATTTCACATGCATGTACGCATACGGCAGTTTGGTTGCTTGACGGACCGGTTGTTACTCATCTGTTGGCGCATTTAATTGTTTTCTGGTCATTCATTGCGAAGTTTTCGTGTTCATCTATAATTTGCTGGCCTCATTTTTTCCGGTTTTCATGGGAGCTGTGGAGGGGAATGTGTACTCGAGGATAGTTGTCAATATCACATACACTGACGATTGTACATTTCAAACAGATACTGGTCGATCAACTTCTGTAGATGAAAAGAACTTTTCCCCGGACTAAATCAATTATCTCTGTAATGAAAATCGAATCGGAATCACAACTTCGACTTGTTCAAGTAAGGAAAAATAACCGTAGTCAGCCCGCATACGATTAACAAGTAGATCAATTTTCTCTAGAAAAAACACCTTTGCGGACTGTCACAAATTTTCATGCAACATGAGCAGACAGTGTAACGTTAAGTTAAAACCGCAGATGTGATGTATTTTTGGTTTTATTTTGTTGATAATAGAAAATTGTATGTAACAATTATAATTAAAGAGAGCAACGTAGAATTCCTCGAAATGATTACACTTAAATGGAATTGTGAGGAAAGAATTTTTAAAAACTCATCGCCACTTGTAAAGATGGACATTTTGCGGATGCCGTCCAAAATACATATTAAGACTCGGATAACTTCTTTAAGCCCATTCGGCGAATTGCTGAACAAACCTTGCGGCAGAGTGTGCGAAAATTTTCTGTTTAGAGCCCGAATGTTTCTGTTTAGCGTAGATGAGTCAGCTTGTGTACTGTAACGCCTGTTCAAGGAGAATATTACGACGTTGCTTCTAACGAATGTACACTTTTCGCCGCCGAAAATACGGTTTACTGTGCATCCACATCAGAGTCTAAATAAATGTTACACACCGCAGATTAATAACTTGATAATCTTTTCCGGGCAGATGGCAGAGATGAACGCGGAATGTTGCGGGAGCTGTAGAATCTTGTTACAGAGATCAGAAGCTATGAGATCCGGATAGTGAGCATGGAGTCTTGCAGGACCTGAGGTCATTTGCAGGTTTATTGAGAATGTCCGGTTAGAGATTTGCTATGACAACGTAAGAATGTTTACTTTGACGAAGTTTAATTAGAAGAAAAGAGTATCTAATACTGACATGCTGAGACTGTAGAAGAAAGCCGTGATAAAACTAGCATCTAAGAAGAACGTGATCGGGGAACAACCCTAGGCTAATCATTAAACAGAATACTCACTATTAGTGCATGAAATACAACGGCCATTCCGTGAAGAGATCACCGGTTAGAACTGGCAGATCTGACAAAACAACCCGCTCATTTTTTGATGGTTGTACTAGTTTGGAACAACCAACGTGATGCTGTTGTTACGCTAAGCTGCATTCAAAGACCGAAGTCTAGCAAAACGAACGTCGCTAAGAGACTTATAAGCCTGAACATTCAGCGTAATTAGCAAGCTAAATTTCAAGAAACACATGTTCGGGATTTATCCTTCGCTGATTTCGTGGTAAGGCCGCACATCAATGACTAAGCTTTTTTGTAGTTTGACAAATTTTACACCCAATCACTTCATACGTGAGGTGAAGACAAGGGCTATATCCATTTCCGGAGCAACAATCGGACAGCATCATCAGTTTCAATATACTCCAGTAAATCATGTTAATCGACCAAAATACAAGGGTGTGTATCTGTAAAACAAGAGTGACTGCTCGTTGGACTGCACTGCAGTTACTGTAGACGAACATCACAACTGTAGTACGTCTGTCTTTATCGGCGAAACTTTTGAATCCAATTTCATTAAAAGTTAATTTCGTTGTGTCTGTGCTCTTGTGTTGTACCTGGACCCATAAGATTGCATGTGTGCGTGCATCTTCGGTCGCCACTGAAGGCCAAAGCACAAAGTATAAAATGAAGTGCATGTTTGATATTGATATGTTCGCCGAGCTTGGCATTTAGGTTGCAAACGTTTCATCACCAAGCGAGGTGACATCATCAGTGCGCCACATTGAGACGCATGTTTATTTGAGTGTTATTCAAACGCCACAACCCTGCAGAGTGGTAGGCAACTAGTTTACTGCAGCCTAGGTTCTCTGATTTATCAACAAAGGCAAATTGTCAGCTCAGACGTTGCCTGCCTACCTCAGTTATTTCACATCTTCCTGTGAAGCGGATTATCTCAATCGAGTTAACTCAGGAACGTAATAAAACAAAGCTCGAGTACGTAACGGCGTTAGCCTTGTTCACCAGATAGAAAATGAATATCAAGTGAAATCTTCTGGAGTCTTATCAAAAACTGTTTAGATTAGAATGTCCAGCATGGCTCAGAAAACTGGCATTAGGCTACTTTTATTGGGAGTTGTGTCTGTTGTGCCGCCTGCGGTGTTCAACCAGCGAATGAGTGTGAATTAATGAGCCAATCGAGCCAACATTAACTGAATGGTCACTGATCTAGATTCTCTGTATTAAGTCCGATCGATATATTGACCTAACCCTATATATAACCGCACCGGTTTGAGAAAGAGTGAAAGAAAAAATGTTCATTTGCGTTTTTATTTCTAACCAATGATTTACAGCTTTTCATATCTCTTTGGAAATTATCCAAGCTCATTAATGTAAAGGACCAATTTATGAGCAGCTTACTGTGTTCCACTGTTAGCTGACTCATGGATGTCTGCATGGAACAGAATTTCGTTTCCTTTCAACAGCACGGTCTTATGTACTGCCAGCCTAAGCGCGTTTACTCATGAATAATGCAATGTTAGTTGCTCGTGAATAATACGAAAGTAGTTTAGTCATGTTATCAGTTACTGAAGAAATGAGCATTCATCTTTTAGTGGTCATATCTTAAGCGTTTGAAACTCAACTGTAACCTTCCAAGGCTGTTCAGAATTGCCAGACTTTTTGTAGAGATCAAGGTCTGGCAAATTCCGATCAGGTGACTACAGTTTATAGATGAATATTCTGAGCCAGTATTTCAGTAGCACTCTTTATACTTAAGGGTGCATCTTTGGAGAGGTGAAAACCTTGTCTACATCGGGACTACATTCTTGCACAACTCTCTCCATACCGAGCCGAATCAGCAAGCTGACTTGACAGCGTCAGAAATTGCCTGACTTACTTTTTCTCCAAACGGATGAATGCCATCAGCAGTAAAATGTTATTCGGAAAGTTCATCACAGAGATGCTGTCAGTATTAACACATGGGATTTTATTACACAAGATAGTTCATTCGCGCCTCGAAGGTAGCAACTATAGTGTACACGTCACAGAGGGGTAGAGTAGGAAATATTAGTTTGCCTGTTCAGGTCTGAAACTAGCATCAAAATTGCATAACACGATTGCAGTGCAAGTATTAGTAAGTAGTCAAGAAACAATACAAAGAAGTTATGTTGTTTTGCACTAAGGCTTGTTGTTGTATTGCCATTTACTTAACCATCCATTCCATCTTCCACGAAATACACCGGTTCAGCTGCAGTTGCATAGACGTTTACATAGACAGAACAGCTTGTCTTTTACGACAGCTTACGATTGGGCATACCTCTATATACTTATTAAAGGCAATACCAAATAACGACTTATCGCCTGGAAATATTCTTGACAAATCACACCTCTTAAATTGCCAAACCACCTTTGCATTAATTAACTTACTATCACGCTGGTCCTCAGCTGTTTTAACTAAAGTGAGGTCCACATGTGGAAAATCAAGGCTCCCGGTGGATTATAATCGAAGGCAGGAACCACATGCCCAAGCGTGGCACGTGCTGTACGACCTCAGTTACGAAGGCAGAATGTAAACGTTAAAATGCCACCCAGAACTTCACTAGGAATCCTAATCTTCTCTGGTTTTACAGCAGATACTAGCTTGTTAGCTGGTCTGAAAGAACAAGAAAACATATGACGAGACGATAATAAGCCCTGTAAATCAATTGTTACAAACCCATTGATCGAGATTCAGTGGTCTAATAGATACATGCCCGGATTAGCATTCTACTATGGCTTAGTAAGCTGATATCTAAAAATAGTTGTGGGTTCGGTTTGTCGGCTGATGAAATCAAACCAGGTTAAACCAGCTAGCGTAACTCGAACCTACTAGAGATTGTTGAGGCATAGATACTCAAGCAACGTGGACCAGTTTTGGCGGCGCAGAAGATACTGGTGCAAGAAATTTCTCTTTCATGAAAAGATTTGTGTTAGTAGGAGATGAATGACAAGTACCGTTTTGCTACCTTGAGGAATACACTTGTTGGCTGTATGTTAACGACCAATGTGAGTGAATTTAAATGTCAAATCAACATGATTTTTCTGTCTCCATTCTATTTTGACGTAATTGTTCAAAGAAGCCCAATGTTTCAACTTTTTAGAGTTGGTGAAATTTGAGATGCATCCGGTGAATATCAGCTTCCTATCAAACGAACAGTACCAAACTGATAGTATTTTTTCAACAATTTCCCATCACTAGCAATGTCTTACTCTGCGAATGGAAAACAAGTTTCACTAAAATATCTGTGCGTTCGACGCAGTTCGCGATGTGTGGGCACACTTTTCATCTGGATGAACATGTGATACATGCATATGGGTGATGACCCATTCACAAACTTTTATACAGATGAGGTGATGGCGGGCCGTTAGATTCTAATCCTGATATGTCAGTTTCCCTTTGGCACCACAGTGTTCTACCTGGTGGTTGCTGCCAAGTGAGAGTGACCACAATCCGTCCTCACGAACTTATCCAGTGATGTCTTATCTAATGCTGATAGGTGAAAGATAATCGAGTCACAAAATAGTCGTGTAGACCAATATTAAATCACTTTAAGCTCTCGCTTTACTCATCCAGTTCTTCCTTGTGAGTCGGACACAGCGCACAAAGGTAACCGCGGGAGCAAAGTGCAGCGAGATCAGGGAGTAGAAAAAACATCCAGTGGGTCCACTGTCCGGCGTATTAATCTTGTGTTGTTCTGGTTCACATTGTTCACAATCAAACCATATCAACACTGCCCAAGACAGAACTGATTCGCGTGATCCCTCTGGCTCTGGGCTTCACCGCGCCCAAACAGGCGCCTGTTCTCCGTGGGTTCTGTCTGTTAGCACAGTCTTCGCCCAGTGGTGACGCACCTCAAGTTAAATGGATATGTCAGAATGGTATTTTTCTATAGCTGAGCTTGACGCATATGGCAAACACTCCATATGACAAGCAGTTATTTAGTCGCAGCTTATTCCAATGTGAGTTAGTCGCGTTTAAACGATCAGTCGATCCGATAGTTGCTGACCACAAGGCGCGTTGTGACATTCAATGGGTTCTACAATGGTGCGCACCTCTCATTCACACAGCGATAGTGCTTAACGTTGTTGACAGACGTTTGTCACAAAACCACTTTGTGTGTTGGTTGAGTTCGAACGTCAAGCCTGATTTCTAACTGAAAGTCTGTTGATGTTTCGAAACGATAGGATAGCAACCATCTAGACAGTTTGTTGTTCAGTCAAAAAATCGGCTTTGCGTTCCTCAATATCACTTGCGAACCGACCACCGGCGATGTTATTTTCGTTGAATGCCGATGTCAGACAACTCGTATGGTTCAAATGACATGTAGGGATAGTGATGTTAAGAAATTCTTTCAAAAACTGTAACCACAACTTTGTATGTTTCACAGTCTGACTGAGGTTTGAATAAAACTGCTGGATGTCGTCGTCTTGTCGCAAACAATGGGATACTCTAGTGCCCATTAGTAAGAAAAACAATTCATTCTTGCTTTTTTTAAAGCTCATCAGCAAAAATCACATTTAAGAGAAGCTTTCGCTTATCAGCAATCGTGGTGTAGACAACAAATGAAGGACAGAAGCTACTTATTTATAATCGTTTACGATGTGTGCCGCGATTAACTGAGTAACAGGCATTCTGATATTGGTAAATATCAGGCAAAAGTTCATCAAGGCACGTTCTGTTAGTGAATGAAATTAGCATTCGGTATTCTATAGGAACTGGAGAGCAAACTGCGGTCTGGTTGTTTTAAGTTGGATACACACAATTCATCAGTGATTAAAAAAAAACAATTATCAACATAGTACTTCTGTTAGAAAAAGATTGACTGGGAAGTCTACCTGAATGCAGGGGCTTTGATCTAATGTGATCACTGTTCAAACTGAAATAACCAGCAAGTTTAGTGGGATTTTGATTTAACGGATTGGTGTTTTACCATGGTTATTGGCTCGATTTGACAGATCGGATACTGTGTGTGCTCTCGAGGTAGACAAGCAATCTGAGTATAAGTGAACGACGGTTGTGATTTGTAGTTTAGTTGCGATATCCCTTTCGCAAAGAGTGGGGGTTATTGACAGAGCATTCAGGGTATTCGTTTCACAAACACTCAGTATGAAGTTGAACCCCAATCTTCTCAGTGAAAAATGGACGTGTCTTGTGTTTGTCTCCCCTCTGAAACGGAAGTTAATGCCGGGTGTTGGTCATGGAAAACGTTTTTCGTGATGGTGGTTACCCAGAACAACTCATAGGTGAAAATGTGATTAAAACGTTATAAGATATCTACGGCCGAAACAATGAGTGAAATTTGTGTATCGAATTTTTGAACTACAATAATGTGAAAATCCGACCCAATCTGATTCCCCTAAATAGTCACCCCTCTGCATTCACCCCCCCTGTTTCTGTACGTTAATTGGACCTTGACCTAGACGATTTTGTTTTGTCACATCAATTTGATGGTTGTGCGAATAGCCAGTTGTCGGTCATTGTATTTTACTTGAGTGATGCGTGCAGCCCCTTTTTGGAGCTCGGCTCATCCCCATTGATTTGAACCTGTTGACTGCTCGGTAGAGCTCTTTTGGATATGACTGCCTTATTATGTGATTATAGTTCATAGTTCGCCCGTTCAGCAGCAAATTACAACCCATTCCCTGGAAACGATCTGTCGATCGAAACTGTTGAGGTTGTCTGAATATTCACTTTGATAATTTGTTCAATAGTACCGTGGCATTACGATCCAATCTTGTTTTGAATATTTGGGATCATTGGTCTGTCGCTACGCGTTGTTCAACGTCTTCGTGGAAGATCGAACAATTCGTCTGTGCTCGGGTGTAGTCAATCGTGACAACGCTTCAGAATGTTTACAGACGGGTTCAACCGGACATTCTACAGACCCGATACCACAAATATCTTTAACCAGTTCAGCACATCTCGAGTTATTCGGTTTTATAACGAACACAGATTGCCATTTCAGAACTTAGCTGCATTTGAAAAGCTGATCAAACATTTTGAAGGTAGAAGAAGGCGTCCGAAATCTTGTCAATCCTTGTCCAAATGAGCATATTCTTCGGAGTCCAGATAACTGAACTAATGCTAGTATCACCAATAGCGATTTGTTCAGGCGTTCCAGTTGCCTGATCTCAAACTGGTTGGATCTATAACAGACCTGATCCGTCCAGCCAACGGATGGGCGTTATTTAATGCAACAATCAAACCATCACCAGCTGACTAATCAGTAACTTAGTTCCTTGGCATTGCGTCCGATCGCTAGCTCATTGTAAAATTATCGTGCACCTGTTTAAATGAACTGGTGTGAAATTCACTTAATGAAACTATGTGTTCGCTTGAAATTCATTTTTCGACCCATTCGCACATCCTAGTGCAAAGCTACCAACGCAGTTACTTTACGGTAGTCGTTCTGACATGCTCATGCGCTCATTGAAAACTACACTAGTACTACTGAATGGTTTTATAAACGGTGTCAATGTAAAGAGGATCCTGTAATTTGTATTACAATTATATCGGCATCAGTGACTTCTCAAAGCCGTCTTATTTGCGCAGACGAAATTCGTCGTACGAACAAACTGTTGCACGATGAACATAGTTTGAAGCACTGGTTTCCTAGATCAGCGGAAATAATAAACTCACAAGAAACCAAAATTTATTCATCCCATAGTTGTACAGAAACCTCAGTCTAAATGTGTTGTGTCGTTCTGAAATTAAATGTATTTCGGTCGGTTCGGTGTGTAAGGTTTCTTCGACTTCATTGGGATTCACCGTCATACGGTCACATACCGATCAGTTTTACAACCACTTTGCCCCAGCAATCACTAACATGATATTGGACAGCCGGCTTGATCTTGACGGATTAGACCAACACCGTGCGTATTGGGAACTCGAAATTATGACAAGTGAACAGGCGTCAGATTGTTAGGTCGACACAAAATGTTGGTCCGGATATTTATCCACTAGATCAAGGGGTCGCATTCATGAGGGTTACAAGACGGTATACGAATTACTACCTTTAGCTGCCGCACGTTTCGGTTGGCTTGAAGATTACCTGAATGGGTTGGGGGAATGTTCGGAAACCATGTAGTGGAGGCAGTGAATAACTGTGAGTTTGCGGACCAACCAAAAACCGTTAATCGATTTTCGTCTACGAGAAAAACGGGAAACTCAGCTGAGGAACGTAATACCGATTATGATCAGCGTATTGCTCCTTGATCTATCGCAAGTGCTTGTGACTTGTGAGGGGCTCACTTTATTTGTGACGCACGTCCAGATGGATACCTTTTTCGTAGATTGTGGGGAACAGTATTTTGCAGATTAATCATTGGGGTGGACAATGTGGGAAGTGTTTTGTGAAACAACGGCGTGAATTACTTACTTCTCATGACTTGTATTATTAAAAACAGATGAAGTGGGGTCAAAGGGGAGTTTTCCTCAACGAAACTCAAGCGAGAACAATAAGGAAAACCACGAGACAGTTGATCCTCAACCGTTTGAGAGCAACGGTTCATGAAATCTCGAAGCACACGTTACTTCTTATTAACTGAAGACCTGAGTGGGTTCAACGGTTGAGTGCTTGCAACAAAAGGCTGCGACTATTCTGATTAGAGAGAAGTGCGTTTGGATTTGGTAGATGAAAGACAGTGACCTTCATCAGTGGACGAATTCTGTCCAGATGAACTTGGCTGCTAGACTGTTTACCGGTAAAACCCGAGGAAAGAACCAACAACGGTATGTAGTGAACATCCGTTCGGTGGTGGTTATCAACTAGGCCACTTTTGGGCTCAACGACAAGTTTGAGTTAGCTTCCCTGAAAACAGTAGTAGTTTGAATGTCGCATTATTTTTTCTCATTAGTGAACCGAAAGCCTACTAGACGCTGAACGTTTGAGCAGATATTTACTTACATAGTCAATTTTCAAATGCCCTCCAAAGCTGAGGATTGACCCGATGGTTAGGCCTGAATATGGTCGGGAAATAAACGGTTAACTATTTTGTTGGACAAGTGTACACTGAAGCAAATGGGTGCAAGAAGTTTTAATTGAGGTCTCACAAATGGGTCACCACTCCTCCGTTAGTAGCAGGCCCAAGCGATAGATAGATTTTTCCCGGAAAACAACAGATCACATTTCATTTTAGAGCCCCTTAACCTAATAGAGGTTGAGATGTCTGTTTAGTTACAAAACCGGAATGTTCTAATTATGGGGACTTACCAACAGTTGAAAAGTAACACAATCAAGTCATGTATGTTTTGTGGTAACAACTTCGTGTGAAATTTTTCTTACTCGTGTGAGAAGGCAGGATATATCACAAAATGTGGCGCACGTATAACCACGAAACCAAGTGTAGCTTGACATTAGGTTTAAAATGCAACTAAAATGTGTTTTTCATCTGCGGTAGGCTTGATAACGATTGCTACTTCAGAAGTTGAAAATTATTATATATTATTATATTATTATATATTATATTTCAACCAGTGTAGAATTTGTTGATACACGATTCGCTTGAGTGCACATCACCTACCTCAATAAATCCAGTGTGTACTGTGATAACTCAGACCAACGTGCAGTGACTGAATGACACATTGATGTAGTGGTTAAGTCTTATTCTCACTCATTTTGGTGTTTTTAAGGGTGTAATTCTTTTCCCATCCTTATTCTCATTACATGCGATATGCATCCTGGTTGCTGATAATACATTTTACTGATACTTCACCCTGTCCACTTAGTTTGCTTCAGCGAACTTTTCATCTAAAATATTAATATGATCACAAGCAGACGATTTGTAGTCATTTTAGTTCCTCTTATCTGTTGTAACCATTTATACCTCATATTGTTATTTGTAATATCGTTATGTGAACTTTTCGGGATGAGAACGTTTTCATCGAAGAGCTGAATATTTCACTGTCCTAAATCAGCCGAGTTGTTTGTCTGTATACTTTCGTAATTAAAATACTGTTTTCGTAATTTCATACGAATTATTGCCGAATAATCTTGTGCGTTTTTTTAAATCATGAAGATATCGACACTTTGTAGTGCTGTTTTTCAACGATGACGACATGATGCATTACCCGGCAAATATGTACAAATCCCTCAAAGACAACTCATTACATTACTTCGGATGTTTGTAAATATTTTGAAATCCTCAACTGGATCCAATTCGAAGGTTTTATGTATCATTTGTTCTGGCTAATTTAACTTCCATACAAACCCAACCTCTTTATTCGTGATTCTACTACAAGAACTTATCAACAGCCTCTGCCGACAGGTACTTGTCGTGTGTGTTCACTTCACCATCTGGAATTAATAACAGCGACAATTTATTCTTCCTTTAATTATTGCGAATGTGAATATGAAAAATATCCAAAATTATCTCTTACTCTTCACAAAATGTACCAGTGACATGCTTTTCTTGAAGTTATCTACTCCGTCGCGAACGATGCTCACTCCGTTAGTTGTTCATCGGAAAGAACAGTAATCCTTACACTCGAGTGAGTGGTTTGAATATCAGTTCAACTTTTCCCTCCGGACTGGTTTAAACCGAAACATTTGCACTGGATTTTTGGTTTCATTGGTAGCTACATACATTCCTATAAACTGATTATTTTTCCATGAAAATGTTTTGTTTTTGTGGGCCCAACAAGACAGATGAAAGATATGAAATAAACATGAATTAAGCAACCCCATAACGACAGTGGAGTACTGCGAAATTCGCGAAAACATTTGAATTTTTTTTAGATATTGCATCTCAATCTCGCTGACCTACTCTTTCCCGTTCACACGCATATTTCACAGTTTCAGCCACAGTCAGTTGACATGAAACGGGTTCATATCACTAAAAAACCTTTTTCTGTATCGACTTTTCAGAAGTGTGTGCAATCGCGGCTGGTTGAGTTTTCCTTGTCGATCTCATGCTCGTCGTGTGCATCTTGTGGAGAACCTACCTCTTCTGTGTCGCATGTTTGTTAATTTTTGCAAAGTGGTTTTTGATCGAACGAAGAAACTCAGGCTGGAACGTTTTCACAAGTCTTTGGAGAAATCAAAAGATAAACCATGCCCTCGAGATCCCAGTAAGTACGTTCTGAGCCTATCTTCTGTACCGCTAGATGTGCTACAGTTGGAAGCGTTGTCGCTAGGACTTGATTACAAAGTTCATTCAAATAAGCTCGACCGCATATCAGTAGAGGCCCAGTTTGAGAATCTTTTCGACCAGTTATCAGATTTGCATACTACTAGCTTGGACAATCACAATTGGTTTAAAACAAAGCTGACTGACATTGCTAATGAGTTCATTATGACACCATCAAGAGATAAATGTGCTCTCACAGCTCGTCATCTTGAATCTCTAAAAGACCTGAGAACTAAGAACGTTGTCGTGCTAAAGCCAGATAAATCTTCCGGTGCCGTAGTTATGGATAAAGAGGAGTATACTCGTAAAATGTTGTCCATACTGAACGACGAAAGTAAATTCCAGCGTATGAACAAGGTGGAGAAGGTGACTGATATAGAGTGCCGAATAATTCGACACCTTGATTTGCTGCTACTACATCGAATAATTGATGAAAGTACTTTCAAGTCTCTAAAACCCAGTGGTTCATCAACACCGCAACTGTATGGCTTACCCAAAATACACAAGCCAGAAGTGCCACTCAGACCGATTCTATCTATGAGCAATGCCCCACAACACAAACTGGCTCGTTGGTTGATACAGGCCCTGACCCCATTAAAACGGAAAATCGATACATATACCGTTAAAGACTCATTCAGTTTAGTTGAATGTCTGGACAGAGTCAACCTAGCAGACAAAGGCATGTGTTCAGTAGACGTTCAATCCCTGTTTACAAATGTTCCATTGCACGAGACAATTGAATTTATATTCGATCTGATCGAGACTGAAGGCTTTGATGTAAAAATTCCCACGTACATGCTTAAACTGTCTCTATTGCTGTGTACGGAGAACATCAATTTCAGTTTCCAGAATAACCCTTATCAACAAATAGACGGAGTTGCCATGGGAGTCCGTTAGGACCAATGCTAGCGGATTTTTTCATGCTGATGGTAGAAAGGCGAATTGCTGAACACGTTACTTCACTGCCGTTCTACAAACGTTATGTGGATGGCATCCTCATGTTTGCGCCGTCTTCGCAAGCAATCGATAAGATGGTAAATCGGTTTAACACTTGTCATGCCAACCTGACAGTCACTTTTGAGCTGGAAAAGAACCGATGCCTGCCGTTTTTAGACATCCTCATCGGTCGCCAGGATGATGGTTTAGTAAGAAGATGTGTGTATCGTAAGCCCACCTGGACTGGTTAGTACATTCACTTCACAAGCTTCACGCCAATGAAGAACAAGCGAGCATTGGTCAGAACAGTGTTTGTGCGTGCTAGGCGCATTTGTTCATCAGAATGTTTAAGTGATGAAGTTTGACTGCTTACAACTACTTTGCAGAATAATGGGTATCCGCTGAGATTTATCAGTAGACACAGCCAACAGCGTATTGTAGGAGATAAGGTTCCCACGGTTGGGAAGAAGAAAGTCTACATTGAACTACCATTCAAAGGTGACAATTCTTCACTCCTAACCACAAAACGTCTCGTCGCATCCATTAAGCGAGCATACAATGCGGCTGAAATCATAGTCATTGACCGAACTCGGAAGCTACCGTTACCTTCGGTAAAAGGGGAGCAACCTATTGGCGCCAGCTCACACTGTATTTATCAATTTGTGTGTAACTGCGGCGAAAGTTTCATCGGCAGAACCGATAGGTGCTTGAACTCTAGGATGAAGGAACATCTGCCGAAATGGGTTCAGGATGTGACTGCGCAGTCTACTCCCTTAGTCCCTGGATCACGCAAGCTTCCGGCCTCGTCTATCGCCAGGCCCATGTTGGCCACTGGCCACCGGATTAATCCAGAATTAACATTCAGAATTATAATGCGCCACGCTAATCCGCGTTTCCTGCGTTTCGCCGAGGCGGTCGCGATTAGTCGTCTCAAGCCAGTGTTGTGTGTACAAAAACAATTATATGTAAGCCTTAGACTCCCATGGACTTAATAATTCTGCTATTTTATTCTTCACCCCCCATCCCATTAGTGTCATTTATATGTTCCTGGTTGTTGTTAGTTGGTACTGAAAAGGCAATACGAAATGCTAGCATCTACCAGTGTCCGTCTTCTTACTGCTATGTTCAGATCTCATTATTATCCAACTGTAAGCATTACACATAGATTATGTTGAGCAGCGTCTCAAATGCAGTTTAGGTTTGTTCAAAATCTATGTAGCGATATAGAATTTGCAGATTTAGTTGACAGACTGCATACAAGTGCAGGGGTTTAACTAGTTGGTCTGATGAAAATGAATTCAGCAAGTTGTCAAATTTTCGTAGAACTGGAGCAGAATGGCAAGGAGGTTAGCAATTTTTTGGTACGCGAAGAAAACTTATTAAATAAGAAAGTCATAGTGAAACAGGTTGATCATAGAAAGCGGTGGTAATCACGAGTTTTTTAACATTCTTTATTAAATAGAAATGAATATTGCCAGTGGAAAGTAAAGCAAAGCTGTGAATTAAATGTACGCCTATCAGTCTCCCAGTGTGAGGTGCGGATATAACTTTGAGTAGGAAGCTGCTTTGGTCGGTCGAGAACAAGGCGAACTATCTGAAGAAATTCGTCAAAATGGATTTACCTGATTTCTTAAAAGCAATGTTTCCAAATTTGAGGCAGTGCAATTAAACCTACATTTGGGTGTCTATTAAAAACTTGGATAATCTCTTGGTTGCCTATGGGCGATTAGTACATCAACTAGCATACCTGCTTAGACATGAATTCAGTCATGCCAACATCCTCGATCTTAGTCAGCGTCTTCTGTGTTGTTTATTCAAATGACGAATTGCACTTTCTTGTGGCTGTTCACCAGCTCACTCTTGACAACCTCGTTTATTGATATCAATATCCATCGTGATGTATTCAGAAATCAAGTGTCCATTACTTTACATCACTTATGTGAACGAAGCTCAGAATACATGTTGGAGATACACGCATCTTCTAGAAGATAGCTGCGCAGTTAGAGAAAAATTATTAAGAAACGGGTGCACTGGCTTTCAGACTTGTGTTTAGCAAACTATGACGAAAAAATTAACAGAGAGACAAAAACATGATCAGAATAGTTCAATCCGCTGAAACTCTCCTTCAAGTTTCTAAACGATGTGAACGGTGTATTTACAGATTTGTCTCTGTATTTCTAGTAAAACCTAACTGAAATATTGTCGCTGTGTTGCACACTAGACGCACGTAAGTATATGGGCGTACACTCTTAAGTTAGCAATATGTGTGTGTTTAGTTACCTGATTTTTATCAAATCCCGATTTCTAAATACAGTGCCACAAAAGTCAATATTAGTGAAGTTCAGTTTGAAGTACGTACGTCGTAGTCCAGTTTCAAATCAACTTTTGATGTTAAAACATATCTGGTAGGTGGTAAGGGAGTTTGATGGATATATTTTGACCACTAGTTAGGAATGATTGTGGTTTTCACATTATTTTAGACAATACAACCAGCCTGCATCGAAAAGTGGGAGTTCACTCGTGTTTCGCTTTTGTCAGGGCAAGAATGTACACCGTTTCTGAGTTCTAGAGAGCGAAATGTGAGAGGGAAAGTCTCCAGTCGAAAAAGTGAGAGGGGCGAAAAATGTTCATTTCCCGAACCAACTAAAGGTGTTTGTATCGTTTCTCTTTTCAGGACAGATCAACTAAACAAACTGAAGGTCATAATGTTAGGTAAAGGCCTAATCTCCGGAAGATGGAATTTCATAGGTCTAAATGTGCCAACAATGTCATTGTATTGCTTAAATGAGATTGGATTGATTAACTCACCGACAGCTATATATGTACTGTAAAATAACGGCTGTTCACAACTTATGCGATTTGCCTAAACCGCATGCAGCTGGAATATCACTTCGGCTATTTTGTGACTTGTGGCAAAGTGGTTATCTAACTTACCCGGTACACCAAGCCCACTAAGCGAAAAGTATTCAAGCCCATCCTGAGCAATTTCTCTGATATTGTTAACAACACGAAAGATTCAGAACATTGAGTTTCCTTGATCCTCTTCAGTTAACGGTGGGAGATATACCGCGTGATGCTAATAATTCGTCTACTGTCTTCAGTCACGAGCATAAAATAGTACAATGTATGGGACATCGGATAGCAACAGCAATAGAAACAGTCAGCGACTGGGTTTACATGAAACAAGAACTGTCATCAGTTCTGTTGCAGACAGACTGCCTGATTCAACAGTCTATGCACACACCGGGCCGGACGGCAAGTGTTGATTATCATTGTCCTGGAGAAAGCAAGTAGTTTAGAGTTCCGATTACGCAATACTACTTGATGCGAGTTGGCGAGGCCAAAAACGCAACCTGTTTTCATGATACGTTTTACAATTGATGAGGTCAGATTTCAGCCTGTTGCATCATCATCGCGCGCATCAACCACTTAGGCATATGTTTAGTCATTCCCTGTCACAGGCACCGATCTGTTCTGCCTATATAGACGTCACCGCAACTACAAGTGAACGGACAGATTGCAGGTGAAACAGAACATTTCGGTAGGTCACGATTATGAACAAGCTGAGCGATACTCCTGATTGTGAGTAGCAACTGCAACCCAGCAGTTGAGTATGTGCGAGTTGCAGCAGACTGTAATTTTTGAATTAACCCAGTTGTGATATGATCGCTTTTGCAAGGTAATTTTAGAAAGAATTTTTTGTTAAAATCCCCACTCACACAGATCTTGATCGTTCTTTTCCAGATGTGAATATCAATGAACCTCTCGGGATATCCGTCAACAATCAGCATCCTTGTTAATTTCTTCTCCTCTCCCTGTAAACAGTCATCAGCGCAGATGTGACGAACCTCGTGGAATAGGGTTTGCACCAGACCTCGTTTGTAAGTAATTGACGCGACAGAAAAAAACTGCAAATACTGACCGCTCCAAGTGGTCTTGCTGCGCAGTCAGGGTTGTATTGAGCCATCCTGCCTTCCATTGGGTGCAATGTCTACAAGAGAAAAACTTATGTTTGTTTCTTCCATAAGCGAAACAGAAAGATTGAGATGAACGGAAGTAAAAAGGTTTAATCGGGAAACGAAATGAACATCAGTGGTAAAAATCTGGAAATCATCCACATGTCACTTTTATAAGCTTGCAGCATCTATAGCTTCAAATAGTAGTAATTCAGTCATTCACAAAAACAAATCTGCAATTTTTGGCCCAATGGACTATCGTTACACCATCAATTTGATTATAGAACGATCCATATTTTTGTGCGGACACACCCAGCTGCTGGGTTGCAGTTGCTACTCACAATCAGGAGTATCGCTCAGCTTGTTCATAATCGTGACCTACCGAAATGTTCTGTTTCACCTGCAATCTGTCCGTTCACTTGTAGTTGCGGTGACGTCTATATAGGCAGAACAGATCGGTGCCTGTGACAGGGAATGACTAAACATATGCCTAAGTGGTTGATGCGCGCGATGATGATGCAACAGGCTGAAATCTGACCTCATCAATTGTAAAACGTATCATGAAAACAGGTTGCGTTTTTGGCCTCGCCAACTCGCATCAAGTAGTATTGCACAATCGGCGTGAAAATGTACCATCACTGATGCACATTTTGACAACTGCAATGTGTTGGCAACCCGGAAAATTTTGGTTAAAGCCAACCAGCTTTCAGACGATTAAGGCAGGCTGCATTTTTGTATATGAAGAATCTTGTGGCGATGTATTTATCAGAAATCGCCCAACAGGTTGGAAATTATTAACTAAACAATTTCCTTTGAAAACCACGTTTTTGCCTCAAATACATTACAAGATTGCTCCAATGTGAAATGTGAGGTGCTCAACTCCTCGCTGTTTGTCGATGACTGTCCCTTAAGTTGGCGTTGCATAAACGAACTACGGTGACCAGACATTCAGAACCTTATCAGAAAGTACTCCGTGAGCATCACGTGGTCACTAGCCCTCCACTGACACACACGGAGGAATTGAATAATTTTTTAATTTAACCAATATGCTTCGTCTAGACTACTTAGCAAACATCAAGCAGCTGAAAACAGTGAGATATCTAGTTCTGGAGGCAGCTGGAACCATCGGAATCTGCCTATATAACTCACACACGCGCGTTCAAAGCGCCGCAGATACGTCTTGAATCTACTCTCGACCAACAGCATTCCGTAAACTTATCAAAAGGCATTGTCGAAGTAGTCTTGATTGCCACCTGAAGTTAACTTGTCTGGTCCCATCAGCTCACCCCATGTGTATTTACCCTGTCAGTGACTGCCTTTTAGATTTACGGTGTAAATATTGCGCGCATAACCTTATGCTGAATTGAACGCCAATTTGAATATTTGGAAAAGTTTGACGGTCTAATGTGCTTTATACTTTGAAAGATTGGACAGTCTGTGTCCCATTCTATATGATGATAACGACGGATGGACTACAAAATTCCCACCAGGCTTTAAAACTGTTATGTATTATGATGTATTCTCAATGCTGATAGATGTCTACAAATAGCAAGTATTAATCAAACCATACCTGATTTAGGTAACTTTGCGTTTTGGTTAGTTGAACGAGATTGAATACATCTCCAAATGGTGGAAATATTTATTTAACTCAAAGAAGTTCGATTTACATCCTGAGCAGATATTTCTATGTACCCTGGGACGAAGGACGTTTGTGGCAGTCGACCCCCAAAGCCGCTGAAGTCGGTGGTGCATGCACGGATTTTCTAACTAAAGCACAAACGAGCCCAGATATTGGGGCATTTCCGGCTAATTTGGTTATTGGAATCTGATTTCCTGAAAGCTGACATTATTGATAGGTATACGTACCGGTGACTTGTTCAGTACAACAGTAACGTTTCCGTTCCACATAGATAAAACATCGAATTACTTTTAACGTTAAGACCGGAATTGTTGATTAGATCTCATGTTAATCATAAGTCCCTAAAGTATATTTTGAATGGAAAGGACAACCAGCTGTTGGCAGGAAGTTGGTTGACTATCAGACCAATGTTTCTGCCTGCGCGGTCCAGGAGGTGTTGCGTGACTACGTCAGATATGCTGGATGTTATTTCGATTATGTTCAGTTGTTTCCAATGGCAACGAGTTAGGTTATTTGCCTTCATAGTAAGTGAAGTTTTCTGACAGGTGAAAGGTGACAAATGGCAACAGTGTCACTCGTACCGCAAGGTTTACAAGTGTGAACAGACAGACTAGATAGGGTACTTTAGTTAGCATGTTAATACAGTATGTCACGTTTGGAACAAACCTTACTCTGTGCATTAAGAGTTCACTATTTCTGTTGCCTTCGGTGTTTTCTACTTTTGGTTAACGATGCTTCGTGCGTCAACCATTCGACAAGCTGCTGTTGTATGTATATTTATAATACTGAAGCTGAGTAATTAACAAAACTAATCAGAACTGAGAACTAAACGAGGTTGACAAAATTTGGTTGACGGACAACCAAAAGTGGATTGATCTCGCTACCCAAAATGGTATACTCAACCTAATGTAACTCCAACAGCACATTGATCAATACAGCTGTCTCATGAGAATGTGGCGGGGGTTCAACAGGTAGTAAGCGTATGAAGAAGTGGTACTGATGAGCATCAGACTGAACGGATTTTAGATCTAGTAGGTTTTTTGGACAGGGGCAGACTGAAACTATGTACGTGAATGCGTCAGCTGTAACCAGTTTGGTGTGATGATCAACTTAAAGTGGTTTTCATTTTACACACGAATGTCATTCAAATATAACAAGCAGACGGTCGACTGATTTCACATCACCCTTTGTGTTACCCGTTCTAAGTCTGGGCAAAACCCAAAAGTTTTCAGATGTACCCCAGTTAAATTTCAGCGTTGCTTAAGAAACTTGACGTGAAATGAATTGCGAGTCTGTCGAGTCTTCTTTCGATCGTGATTAATTTTCCCCTTTGCAAAACTGGATTTCCCCTGACGAGGTGGGTAGCCTGGTTTGTCGTATTTGACCATCATTCAGTTATCGGGATAAACAACTTCTTCAGTCACACTGTTGACTGTGAAGTTTTTCTAGATCTTACTGATCTATTTCGTGTGAAACACGAGCAAACAGTGACGAGGTCAAGACGTAGGTATTCATTAGCTAAGGCCGAACTCACTCATCCGCTCAGCACTTAAAGGAGCCTAAGTGAATGTGCTTAGGTCACGTTTTCAGGATTTCCAAATGACTGTCACCCTAACGGTCACTTCTGGTGAATGTTTCAAGCGTAAGGCTTAAAACTACGCCAGAAAAGCTATGACTCGAAATAAACAAATGAGTAGTGGTATCAGCATGTTAGTCAAGCTTGGTTGGTTTCTTCATCTTCACTATGGTCCTAATGTCTGAGGGAATTAAAAAATCTGAAGTTTACTCCCACTTGGCTTTCTAAGCAACCTTGCTGTTTGGTCGCATTGCGTGGGAATTAATGAATCGTGGCAAAACAAGCCGTAATATAAAGCTATTTTACCAATGCCTCCTAATTCTCACTTACAACTTGGTAATATTTTTGGCTGTTTATAGACATTTTCTTGTCAAATGTCTAACATTATACCTAAGGTGTCTGTGTTGGTGTACCAAGCTATTAGCCTTTATTTGTCCTTCAACATGTTTCTGATTCGCCTTTTTCATTGCTTTTGTTGCCGATGATGATAGCGTGAAAATTTTGGTTGTTTTCATGTCTCAGTTGGGAAACTCACTTACAAGGCATGTAATGTGTGATATTTCCTTTTGCAATGCATTAGTAATTTCAAATTTGACACCTAAACGTTTCTTTAGGCAAATATTCAACATATTGTCACAACCCGGAGACCTAACTTCATGCGCTGTCATCAGTCAGAAACGTGTAATAATTAGTTTGTCTAAAAGGAAGAGCCATTCGATGAAGGGGAAGTGTTGAGCGAACACTCACGTAATTAAACAAGTAAGTAAACGCAAACAAAGCCAACAAGCATTCGATACAACCGCATTTCCCATGTGAATATACAAGTAGCATTTCACACTGGTGATGAATGAAATTCCGAACAGCTTCCGAACAGCACGCTATTTGTATAATAGAGACTTCGACTTAGACTACCAGCTAGCTGTAAAACGGAACATCAGCCACAGGCCAAGGCTTGTGTTAGATGCTGTCAGATGTGTACACTTCATTGATTATGTACGTGCCATGTCATTCCAATCGTTAACTTTCTTTCAGTTATGCCTACAAAACCGACGCACCAAATGCCTTATCATCTTGGTGGTAGTTTGAATGTTTTGGTTACATAAATGATAACAAACACAAATGCGCTGAGCTGGATTATCTGATCCACAGGTTTACTTTCTTGTCGGTTCGCTAGAAGAGCAGCGCATCTCTGTATGGCAACATAATAAACACAGACAAACTAGCTGAGTTAAGCGTGTCCATTAGTAACTTAAGCGTAATTTCGTGTACCTAACTTATATTTATCGGGAAATTTAGCGGGGTTAACAAGATGTTCATTCTTCGATCCTTCAGTCCTCAGAATTTCTGGCTTCTCTGGATTTGCAACGAAGTACTTTGGTAGGCGTCGTTTTCATTTATATTGGCTGAACGATAATGCCTGTGAGCCCGATGTGGTGTTGCAGGGCTTGAAGTTTTTTCAACTTTACTGCTTCACGAGTGCCACAATCAAAATTCTTCTTGAAATGAGTCCATGGAAGCACTACTAGTCCATACTTAGCTTCGGAATGTTTCCCCAGCCATCTATGACATTTCATGCTTGTCATTTTTATATACTTACCAGCCTCAGGGCGTCTCCAGTTTTGTTCGTCTTAACTCTGATTTACTACCGAAAGCACAATTCCCACTCTCATCAGTTGTACATACATCATTATTCATTTGTTCATCTTTCACACAAGTAACATAAGTGAACAATGGTTTCTTCCTGAATGTTGAATGATGTTTTTTCTCCGTTAGTTTCTACATACCGTAAACAAAAGAATACGTCGTGTATATGCGCTCGCCTAATTAGTAACTTGCCTTGAAAAAGGTAACCCGTAGTAACCGAGAAGTCAGACGTTTCTGACGGTTTAAATGAATTTTAGGGATTGTGACTCTTATTCACTTCTGTACAGATTGAATGAATCAGGGTTACGTGGCCGAATGACATCAACCAGGCATGCGAGCACATAGTAATTTGAATAAAAGCATAAGAAAAAAACATTTCCGATAACTCGTGGTAAAATGTTTGGATGTATTCTGACGATTCCTACACGGTCAAGGGACATGATTCACCTATACATACTCTCTTTGGAATGAGAGAAGCGAAGTCGTTCGTGGGATTTGTCATTATATCGAACGTAGGTCTACCTGAGAAGTACGCTGATTTTGGGTTCTTAACATGTGCTTCTTTGAACACCTTGTGAACTGAAGCTTAAATATTCTTTTTAACATTTCCTAAACAGCTGTTCCGAACAAAGTGCTCATCATTTCGTATCAACGATTATCTGGTGGTGAGAGAATTTATTTGATTGATCAAACATCAAATATCACGTCACTAACCATAAGCAATTGGGAAGTGGTTTGCCAGCCTCAGGTCTGAGGATCCTTATCTGTTGGAGGCTAGTTGAGGTACACTAATCCAGTTGTACAAAAGGACAAACCTAGAAAACTGGTGGAAATCAATTCCATGAGACGCGTGTAGATTTAGAACAACAGCTTGATAGCTGGTCTTATGCCATGTGGAATAATCGGAGCATGGTAGAATGGAGAAGGAGTGTGATTTGACCAGGATTCTGTTAAAGTTATTCATTTGGAGATGTGCGCCGCGTTGATATTATCAATGAAGTCTGAACCCACTGTGCCTTACTTCACTAATTCTGACGAAAGGTGGATGGTTTAAGATAACCAAAGACAGATTGCGTAATGGTTCTACATGACGGAATCTCCTCGAACGATATTCAAAAGACATTTCGATCCGTGATGGACCACGTTTACTCCTTGACAATCTGCTTTTGAAATAGTTTATCATAATATTTTGTGCTTTCGCGTGACAATTACGGCGAGTCCTACTATGATGAGTTGGAAGTGGTTCACCAAGAAAAGTTGACATACAAACCAATGCTTGTGGGAAACAGATACACAACTTTCATATGCCAGTATTAGAGTGCAGCAGACGGTCAAATCAACGACAAAAACTCTATTCCATTTGTTACATTTATCAGATTATTTACGAACGTAAGAAAAGTTAATCAAAAAGCTGTCGTTGAACGGTGTTTTTTTCACACTGTTTGGGGAAGTTGTCCAAACTTAGAAAACTCACCTGGATGAAAGTGCTTCGATTATGAGTATGTTTAATTTTTTATAAGGTTCTGAACTTCAGCCAAGTTACATTTGTTAATCATGACTTTGCAAGTGTGCTGGGACTTTTACAGTCCCACATTTCAGTCTAGTATGAGACAGGTTCTTTATCAAACAAACCGGTGTATTTTATTTCATTAATATTCTTACCTGTTTTGACACTGTCTTTCGGACTTTGCAGATTCAGCAACTAGAGGATTTCTGCTCTTCTTACCTTAGACAATTAGTCGACTAATTCGCTAATCGAACGTGACTTGTATCTCTGCACGGTTGCTCATCATCCCTTTACTTTCTCACACCAATAATGTTCCCCTAGGTGTTACAAACTATCCACGTATTTCACGTTGTGTGTTCGAAATTTTTGCATCTCACGAAATTTTTGTTTCATACTGGGCCGAAGACGTTGCCTTCAGTTAACCGAGTCTGAATAATGACAGTCATTGCGAATAAACTAGCGCGATTCTCGTTCTCTAAAACGTATTTCTTTAGTTTACTAACACATCCTTTCACGTTGCCAAAACAGTCCACAACATGTTACTTTAATATTCCCGTGTACGCACTGTTTTTAACCCATTCTAAGGTGTTTTGGCATCAAATATCTCACAAAGTTCTCCAATCAAATTCAGTGGGTCTGACTCAGCTGACTTTATAACAGGATTCAGGGTGCAACATTTATTACGTCGTGTAGATGTTGTTCACACAACTGCGAGGTTACGCAAACGTCTCTCTCATTAGTTTGTCCTCCCTCAATGATGACGTCTTCCTCTCACTATTTTCCGATTTCCTTGCTCATGCTACCATTGTGTGGAGCATCCCCTTAATTAGGTAATAAACTGTCGTGATTGTGAGGTAGAACAGGAGACTGAAAACAACCGCAATGTTTCAAGTCAAGTCTTTGAAACTGGCTAATCAAAAGTATCGTTTGACGTAAAGGCATGTGAATGCGTACCATACCTAAAACCATATCAGAGCACAAAGCAGTCAGTGTCACTTCTAAAATTGGTCGACTATAATCATACATAATATAAAGAGTGATTTCCACTCTGTATGTGGTTAAGCAACAGTTATTTAGCGAAGGCGACCGTAAACCAACGCAACAAAATTAATGACACTCGAGTACCGCTCGGTATAATCTTATCTGACCTGCTTTATTTCATCTCTCCTTATCACCTTTCCACCTATGACAACTTTTCCTGCAGGCCATTTTGTGGTCTCTCCTCTTGTCTTGTCTATTCGACGCAATTTTTTCCAGACTCATTGTTGAGACGTCTAATTTCAGTGCTTGAATTCGTGTATCAAATAGCTCATCTGTCTGTAACATGAAATGTCACCCTTGAGGAAAATAATCTAAGAATCATCTTCTTATATGTTCAAACTATACGAGCGAAAGGAACAATCGCATTAGTATTTTAATCAAGATTACGATTAGCGCCTAAAGTTCTGTATATGTCTCAATATTGCCTAAATGTATGGTTCGTTGTATACTGCAGTGGTCACTCTTTTTAAAGGCATTACTTATGCCTCAACTACACAGAAGCAATTGTTACTTTGTGAAGGTGTCTGGTGGATTTAGCCAGTATGGAGTTCAACAGGTTGTTATTGTAGACAACGCTCATAATGAGAGACGTCAACCGACGAAATTGTTGTTGATCTCATGTAAGTTATTCAACATCGATAACTAATACTTCAAAACTGTGAGAAAAAGTTCTGGGATTATTCAGATACAGACTGTTTATTAGTGACACAAATCGGAAGTTTTGTCTTTCAGGGTTTCGTCAGGTCACGTTAAGACAACTCATTGCAGTTAAAATAAGGCACTGTTTTACAAAATAACATCATACTTATTGGATATTGACAGAGCTTGTGTGAAGAACCTTTGGTAATTATTTCTGGCAGTTAATACAGGTTCACTGTGTCATTGCAAAATCGTGCGTATGTAATGACCGACCAACCCAAGAGTTGCGATAATTGACTGTTTTCCTTCTGAGAGTTCTCCTGTCCTGTCAAGAAAGGTACAACAAACCACTTCGAACTATAGTGCTCGAGGGTGATCTCCAAGTATCATGAGAAGCAAATCATCTGCCAAGGTAACCACCTGACGCCAAAACAGAGTTTTCAATATCTTGCTGCATGATGCACAGTTTCATGCCAAAATTTCAAAACAGCCTGTCTTCTTGCTAGGACGCACGAAGTAAGGGTAAGCTGAATGAATGTGTTTCGTAGTGACACTCATCCAGATCGCGACCCGCTTGCAAATCCGTTTTAAACGTATCTTTGTGTTCATCTACGTTGACCAAATAGGGAACGAGCTGTTCCTCAGTGTTCTTATATCGTTCGCTCGTCTGCTGTTGATTTAACGTTTATTCGAACCATTTTTAAAAGACCAAACAAACCTTATCATTTCCGCGGGAAGTGGTGTGTAAAATTGAGCAGATTATTGTGTCGCACCTAGTTTCCGCGACTAGTTTGATGGTAATACGTACACAGTCAACATCTAGTGGAGAAAGTCCGCTTTTTATCGTAACAGTTTCAGGTCGAACACATTAACCCTTCTTCGTGGTGGATCTGTGCAAATCTTTGTTCTACGTTATACCGCAGGGAAAAGCACTAATTTTTAAACGTTCGTTCTGGGTTATCAATCTGTCTTGTTTTTTAGCTTTTTTGCTGTTTATGGACAAGATGAAAAGATGAGAGAAATCAGTCTCAACTAAATTATGAGCCATACATCAGTTAGGTGAGGGTTTAACGAAATTCCCTGGAGAAGTGTGTTTACCGAACTGTGGACTGATCACTCAGACTGTAACTGAATTTCCAAAGAATGCAACCACTAGTTTTCAATTGAGCATTTTTTTATCATCAAGCAGATTTTCGCATAAAGATATTTAATGATAATTATGTTTAGGCCGGAGAAGTCGACCTATGTGTAGCCTTGCTTTTTCCACTATCCTTTCGAACCCTCATCAGTCAGTAGTAATTGTTCAAGGGTGTGTAACAATCGAAAAATACCTGATTGAATGCACATGGTCAGAGCCTGACATGTTAACTGATTCAGTGTAGCTGATCTGCGATAGTTCATACGTTAGCCGAATTTTGACATACGGGGCGCCAATTCCAGTTTTTGTGTCTCCACTATCTTGATAATGAGTAGTTGCTGGTAAAGATATAAATTACCTAGCCATATTTACACTTTGGCTGCAGAATAAACATGATTGTTAGGTTTTTGGTTGTTCGTTAAGGGAAAATCACCAGCGCATGTAAATGTGACCTCAAATCCATACACACAAATTCTCACGTACTGATGACGTTTCCTCGATTGACGACGAGATGTTGACAACGTGAATTCCAGCCTCGATGAACAACTGAGCACTCAGTTTATTAGCACGAACAACCAAATCTCAGACATAATTCTTGCTTTCTCATTCTCCATATTACATGTAATCAGCTCATTACCAAATAGTTGATAACTAGAAAGTTAGCAGCGGGGTGTACTGAACCAATGTTTGACGTGGCTTCTCTTGTATCCCAAGCATCTAAATTGTATATCGAAGGACTTGTTTCATCCAATGTACTAGTCCTTACACGTGTTCTGCAGCTTGCACATAAAAAGTTGAAGTATTGTTTAGGTTCTCTTCAGAATAGACACTCCTCATGAATGATAATTGTTTTTTAGCCATGACGAGTCTTCCTTACCACTTTAACTCCCTGGTCGAAACACAGTTACTCATTAGGCATTCACAGCAAATGGTCAATAATTAATCAGAACCCACGTTTACATGTTTGTAAAGTTGCTAAGGTTGATACCACGTGAAGTATGGTATCACTCATCCCTTCTTAACGAAAGACGAAACAAATTGTTTGATCAGAATTCCTTGTTGTCTTCAGTTCCGGTGCTGATCGTTCCTGCTCAAATCTGGTCAGTTTTCACACAGGACATCAAGCCTTATTGGATTTGCTATCTAGATGCATTCTCGTTGGAGATTTTGATAATTCTAAAATGTAATGTTGCAACAGCTGTCGATCACTGTATCAGGCCGGCAAAGTCCGGATCGGAGCGCCCCGCACACATCCTGTGAGTGATTCCAACTCGCGAGCTGTACTCGGATTCCAGAAGTATCAGTTCTCAGATGCTGGAAACAACATGAGATGCTTCGTGACTTTTTACGCTTACTTTTGGCATTTTTCGCCTGATATTAATTTTGGGTGACAAAATTAACAGACGCCTTATTCCTTGACCTTTGAAAGTCACTGAATATAATTAGAAAGATAATACTGACTGCGCAACCAAGAGTAAAAATGGGTTTCTAAAGCCGCATCAAATCTGCGTTCGCTTTGTCATAGGGGCTAAATGTTAACGTTTTTGTGGAAATTCTAAACAAGTTTAAGTGAACATACTATTGGTCAGTCTAGATTAATTATTGATATTCAGAATCTCAATCAAGAAACTGTTGCTGGAAAGTTGACGAAATCCATACCCGGTCGATTGTGAAGTCCTCTTACTCGGCTAGTTTCCAAAGAAGACACCTGTTTTATCACACGATTGAAACTTCAGTACCCCTAAATGATTCAACTTTCCATTTCAGACGTGCACTATGTATGTGGTTTTTTCAAGAGTGGGTAGTTTCCGCAGACGCATCAAAATGAGCAACAGGGCAAATGGTTGGATGTTAAGGAGCCTATCCTCGTTAGGAGAGGGAAATGCAATAGTTACGGATCGTTTACTTGTCTTGTTGTTGTTCTTAACGAGCTGAGAATGCTCTTGTGGTCACTGGTACCTATTCCGTTTCAAACCACTGACCCACTCAATTTAGCGCGATAATTTCCTTGTACGCCAACAAATGAACTCACTTTTCTTAGCACTCAACGTTCCCTTCGTCTGGTACGCATAAAAGACTATGCCATTCTGTTTTCCCCATTATATTACTGGCCTTACAGCACGTCCTTAAAAGTTCTGTGGCAGAGGAAACGAGATCCGGCGCATCTTATGATCATTGTCGAAACTCGAGTAACACTGAAATGTTTCCCCTCTCGCCAACAAACAGATAAATGTTTGAAAAAATTTCGCGGACTAAATTTGCAAACAGATATAAAAAACAATAGATTACACAATTTATTGTATAGCAATTTTTGTTCTCTTGCTAGGTACATACTTCAACAATGTTTATACGGTAGAATCAAGCCACATTGACAAGTCAGTAGTTGGACTTCGACTGTATTGAAGCAGTTCAGTACAAACGTGCTCTGAGTTACACTTTGCTTCCTCATTCCGGAAAAATGTACACGTCAAACACCTCACACAGTGAACTGCAGCACCTGCACTCGGTACTGCAATTGACTGTCTATCCCCGTGCACACACTGAACGCCACAAGGACAGACGCCACAACGTAACTAACTGTTCCCAAGCGGATGTTCACCTTACAGCTGACCCAAAAAGACGACGATGTGATGAAACAACTCAGTTGGTGACTTCAAGCAACAGCCATTCAAACATCCTAAGCAATCCCTTTCAAGAGGCTATATTCAGCCAGCTCAACACCAGTTCTTCCCGTGGAAGTACTGCTCCTTCCATACGTCAAAACTCACTGCATTTACCGATTGCGGTGTGTATTTCTGGCCACCCAAGTGGTTACAACAGGAAAGCAGTTGCGCAGTCGAACAACTTAGCGTGTTCATCCTTGGGTTGAAAGTGAGACAGAATAGGTCCCAGCAACTGTTGTTGTGCGACCAGTGCAGCACAAAAAATCCAGCATCTTCGATGGGAGCCCATTCATTGACGCATGGACTCACGACCAGTGTTTTCCAAAGTTATCCACCTAACCAATAGACGACGATTGCTTTGGTTTGCTGAGGCGCAGGTAATATCCATTCTTCTGTCACCGAAAAACCTCTGTTTCCATTCTGCGACTGTCGTGGTGAATGAACAACTCCATTCCTTTCGTGTGAGTTGTCGACTTGTATTTATTTTTCACCAACCTTTTATGATTGTTTTGTGTAAACACCATTGTTACAATACATAACCAATGAAATACAATGAAAGTCATGCAGATTGCTGCTTTTCACTTATGATTTCATTGGATTTTTGTTGAATTGTGTTATACCGTTCTGTTTTTTCCCATAGAATTGTCTTATTATTGTCATACTACACGGATGTTAGTTTGTAGCCTCCCATCGCAATAGCTGAAAATGTATTTGGAGACTGGCTTGAATAGCTATTTTATTTGCAAAACTACAACTCATGATTGATAATTTGAGTAAAAACTGGTGCCTACCTTCACAAAAAAAATTATATGATAGAGTACTTCAGTACTGGCTATACTGCAGTATTCTTGGCTGTGAGTTTAAATCACAATGTTTGTTGTGCATCACACTGACTACTTTCAACTTCTTCTAACAGCTGTACTAGTGACAGGTCATTCACCGAGGCATCTGTACGATTTCCTTGTGTTTCGTCACCATATCTCACAGGATACCGTAGAGGCTATGTAGCATGATGAGGAATCGTTTGCATAACTATACAACCAACTGGATAAATGAAGCATACAACACTAATAACCCCTCTAAACTGACCTGCACCCCTGGTTTACCATTAGCAAATGAGACCGTTTTTGGACGGTGTACGACTTACTGTGTAACTTCTCTTCGATTTATGGAATTGGAAATCAACTACACACATTATTATGTACAAAGCAAATTCAAGACAAAACAGGCCAGTAAAATAGTGGTGAACAGAACGACGTATATGATCGGGTTAATTCTTCTTAATTCTGTGTCGTAAATTTACCCGTAAAACTCGGACAGTTTGTTGCATATTGCACCTCACGTTAGATATTTGTGTAACATATGAGAGAAGCTTGTAAGATCTTTTACACTTTTCTTTACCGTCCTAACATTTCTACGTTAGGCGGTTGTCATATCATGTAGCAGTAATCTTCAGACATATTCGGAGATTCCAGCTGGTCCAACATGCCAGCGTTTGAATACAGATAACAAAAGCAGTCATTGCTCGATTTATTCTTGAGCAGAATCGGTCGCATTTCTAACGGTGCTTACCGCAGACAATTTAACCGTACAAAATTCTAGTTCACAAAACAACTACAGTGGAACGGGTGGGTAATAGCTTTCAGATGTGGAATTTTCGAGCTGCTGGCGTAACTCCGTTATTAGGTTAATACAACGCTTGCCACATTTGAGCATACTCGGTCCGTCATTGTTTCGGATCCAGCGGAAGCTCTGATTTTCCCTAAGTGGGTCTCTACTTAGCTAGTAAACATGCCAAACTAATTAATAGTTACAAAAGTATCAAATTTTAAAACAGGTTCGACTGCTGTCAACACGACGTCAACGTTATAACACAGTTCCCTTTGCATGTACATAATAGGGTGTCTGGTACTGATTGCCAGTACCTCAGCATACAGTAACAGACGTTTCTTTTGACCTGAAATCAGAACGTGAGATGACCACAAGTCAGTCAGATGTTATATCCTCAGATGCGGCTTGATGATCAATGAAACTGGCTACTTCCGTGGGTTCGTTGAACTCAGTTTGCAGTGTTTGGCAACCTCACTTCTAAACTGGCCCTGAATGTTGATAACAGGATGGTACACATCCACTTGTGTATTGACACAATATTTTTGATTTGAAGAACTTAGGAGTCACTTAATTCACTAGAGGGGTAGGGATGCAGACCATCCCATGAACGACTACTAGATATGTGACAAAGAATATGCTAACTCCAAGTGTTACCCAATCAAGTTGTGTACACTGTATTGTTTGAAAGGCATTTGTAGAACTACTGTTTTTCAACGAATTGTGGTTGACGGTCTGTGCTGTATATTAGTGGTTTTCGAACTGTTTGTAAGTCGTTTCGGATAACAATTGGCCAATAAATTCTGTCCTAGTTAACGTAGTTCATCATCTGACGTGTCGCTAGTCCACAGCCGTCCTACCCAGTCGAACAATGTGCACACCATTTCTCTTCTGTATGCTAGGGGAGGAGAGCTGCTGAAGTGTAGATACTGACCGCCCGATGTATTTTTTGTATGTTCAGCATTCTGAGTGGATTCGTTTCTTAATGATGTTTAGTAGGACATTCGTTTTTTATACAGAGTGAACGCTACCCACAATTGATCGCAGGTACTGCATTCCCATTGACATTCCAGTGGGCCTCCTTCTAGAAGAAACACAATTCTTATTTTGCTCTCATTAGAGCTCGTCAGTAGTGCATATCCTGCCTCTCTAAGTGTCTCAGCGAGGATCTGATTACTGATGAATAATGGGAGATTTAGTTTTCACATGGGTTGATCAGTACTCAAAAGAGAAAGTGGTTGAGCGTTTACATATGCTAAGTCAGTCGTGTCTAATGTGGTGTGAATGGCCGAGTGGTGAACATAATTGCCTCTTCGAAAGGTGGTCGGGTTCTAGTCCTGGCTGTGGCAAAGATTTGAACTACTGATAAGCTCTAATGAGAGCGAAATTCATTTCATTTACTCACTGACTCATGATAATATCCAGGAACGGCATTCGACCGTCGGTCTCGCTCTCTAAGTTGTGACTAATGATTAGATGTACACAGTTCATTTTGGTCTAACCTATTTGCTGCACACTTCTGATCATCTGTGATTGAAAGAACATCAAAAACCTATCTTCTCTAATGGACCGAAATGCTCAAGTTATTTGCTGTTTTATTCTTTGGCTGAGCGAAATAAATATCTATCGAGACCAAAACAAGTGATTCAATACTGATCCAATACTTATCCGTCCTCACGTTGTCTTCGTAGGTTGATTCCTGATGCGATTTACACAACACGGGAAATGAGAAGCCTACAAAATTCGTTACAACAGGACTGTTTCAGAAGACGCATACTGCACACATTGTAAAGGCTTAATGCTGATCGAAACTTCGAGAGTTGGAAAGTCTTCTTTGTAGCGACCCTTCTGCTGAAAAAATTGGCAAGTTCTAAATGCCACAATGAAAGTGCCTAGATAGAAATATGAAGTTTATCAGCTTCCATTGTGTTGAAGACGAAAGAGCACACTATATCACTCGTGAGAAGCAAGGCGGAGGTTTGTATTTAACTATTGAAATGACCAAAGGGGGAACACGAAGCAACACTAGAGCGCACTCCACCAAGAATTAGTGTTTCCCACACATGAACCCAACACTATCAAATGCGGCACCTCCGGAATTAGTGTTACGTGCAGCTGACAGTTCTTGTTTGAGGTGGCTTTTAAAAACGTAACACGTGTAGATTTTCCGAAGAAGCAATCGTTGTGCTTTTAGCGTCCCTAGGTTACAACATTATCATGGTTTTAAAGCCCAACTGTCATACGAAATTGTGTGTAGAAAAGTGTTTGTTGTCAATGTTTCAGATGTAGCTGTGGATCTAATTCTCTACGTTCGATCCCCTTCGTATCTATAACTGGAGTAAAACCAGGTGTGTATTTGATGAGAAGAAATGTGACACAGCTTACTTTGAAACATGCAGTCCCTTTGAAGCAGTTGGACGGAATAGTCAGAAGATAAATTACGTTAGTGATTCATTCCGTATATTCCCGTCAGCTGCAAACGTTTGACTCACATGTCCGCAAAATAAAAGCAACTATGCCTTTTAAACTTATAAACCGGCCTGGACTGCGAGTGATACTTACGACTAAACTTATTTCAAGAAAGGATTGATAGTTGTTTTGGAGAGTCTACTGGTAACAGTAGAGTTTTTATTGGTTACTGCGGCCGAGCACCTGTTCATCGAATAGAATGCTAGTAACTTCGAGTGGATAGACGGAGGCGTCCACAAACACGACAGCCCTAATTACCACAAAAAATATAGAATCCCAGTGACCTTAGTTCAATATTTCATGCACATTTCTCAGAAGGGTTCTCAAGTGGATCACAGATACAGGTTATAAAAGCTGAGACTAGTTCAATGGAAGACAACATCAAATATCTGCATAACTAAGTAATGCTGAGGGAAGTCGTGTAACGGGAACGCAATGATACAAAAATACAGAGAAAGGATTCTTGAGGTAACACTCATCAAGTAGTTCATTTTGGGGATGTCTCCTCTCCTAGAAGTTGTGGCCTTAAAGAGGATGGTTTGTCCGTGTTCAACTTAAAGGTTCAAGAAGAACATACTTTTTCTCCTATACACTACAAAGCATCGTCCTCACCCGGTTTTTTGGAGCAGGCGCCGTCAGAATTCTCAACCAGTAAGAATAATTTCTAACCACACAGGCCATCTATGGTTGCTGTGAGCCCATAAAACTGCTGACGTTTCAATGAAATACCTAGTGTACATGGACAGGGTAGTAGGAATTCTCGCGGATTCCTGCAAATAAACTGCGTAATGTGATGTTACATTAAAGGCAGATATGCTCCGAGTTACTGGTACTTGTTACATGGTTTTACCAACGAGAGATAGGAACGCATTATGAAACCTGTAGATACTAAAACTCTGCAGATGTATGGCTAATCTAGAACTGGTAAAGCGAGTAGTCCCAATCTGTCGAGTTTCCCGATGCAAGATTCTCTTTAGCGTGAGCTAGCAAAACGTCTGACTGACTTTTCAGAGCCCCTTTGTCAAAGGCTAGTTGTGCACAGTCTGTTACACATTTCTGATATGATACCATATACCGAAAATCTGGACACTACCATGGGCATCGGGTGTATAATTGATGTCACAAATTTATTCATAAACGTACCGTAAAGTGGAACGACAGGTTTCATCCACAATTACTTTCTGTGCAACTCTATTCGGCTTCCACTAACTGATGATTAAGTGAAACTTGCAGTTTCACTGTGCACACTATGTATTGCAGTTTATTTTGTGCAAGGAATTTCGATAAATAGATGACCTATCTGTGGGGAGTCCTCTTGGCACTGTTTTAGCTGGGGTGTTCATGACTACAGTTTTGCAAGCTATATTTCCGGTCCTGAAAAGTCCGGGTAGATACACGCAATCCACCACTTGTCGAACGTGTAGACGGTTTACTGATCAGCTGCCGGAAGTCGTTTCTATGTGCGCAGTGACAACTGATTGTCAATCATTGTCTGCATTAGGTATAGCTGGGAGTAGTGCCCAACATCCCGTCGGATTTATACTTTTAAAAACTACGATTTTCTTGCTGTTTTCTGATGTTATGCTGGTCACAATTTAACGGTTGAGGACAGTGTGTAGAGTGAATTCTGACTGTAATTCGTGGCCTCCGATCATTTTATGGAAACAGTTAGTTTCCTTATTTCAGACTTTGTAGTAAGCAGAATTCTTCTGTGGCCAGAGATTCAAAGTGTACTAGTGTCCTCATTATCTGTAATTCTTTCATAACTTGTTCTCCAATAACAATGAAAAGTTAACATTTTTACGCTTACTGAACGAATATTTCGCGCTGATAGATTGTGACTAGTTACGTTTTAAAATTTTTCTACATTATGTTTATTCCCAAGCTGAATTTTTACTCCCCAGTTCTTGCAGTGAACTCATAATTCACTTCACAGATAAACAAAACTCAGAGTTCTATGTTGTTGCATCAAGATGAGACAGAATTAGGGGGATATTCACATACCGCCTGGACTCAAAGCACTGAGAGAAGTAGCATGTCCATTCACTAACAAAATTCTAATGTGCGATTCACCTTTTCTCCAGTTTCGCAATCTCTTATCGTTTGAGTCGTATAGTCAAAGGAATCGTACACCGTTCCAATCTGTCACTTTCAGTTATGTCCAAGCAACACAAGACAGGACAAGCTAAAGAAAAATTAACAGGTAATTGGTCTCTGCACTCATTACTTAGGGAGTTGATAACCGTTTTGACCTACGGGCATTATAAACATCTTGCATTCAGACGGTCTAAACCTGCAGTTTCTGATCTTATCTTACTGTGGTAGTACGCTGATATGATAAGAGCAACTGGATTTATCAGTTAGAGACAGCCAAGGTGAGGTAGAAATTTGTGTTGCCACTCGAGCTGTTCCACAGTTGTCCACTACTACTATAAACATTCTTTAAGACAAAGTAGCAGATCATTCGTATCGTCTACGAAAACCTCGTTACTGTTAGCCGTTTCTGACTAAAGCAGACTTAATCTGATTAACTTCAAAACTCTGCTGCTCCTGATAGGTACAGTCCATTTTGTACTAATAACGGCTTACAAGCCATGCACCTATGATGACGTAGACGGTTCGGGATGCCCATGTTCCTAACCCTACATTAGGCCTGCAGTAGCTTTGAGCTCATTGGGAAAGAGTGTCTGAAGACTTTCCTACCTGAAAGCCTTAGTGCTGCGAAACAGGGTCAAAGCTACTGGACCAGCAGTTCCAAACGTGGGTCGCAGTTAGTTTCTAAGGGGCCGCTGGTGAGAAGTTAGTAAATTAGGCCGAAGAGGTCACAAGAAATGTTTACTTTTTCACAGAAAGATGGCTGCTAATTAGGACATGTTCATTTTTTTCGCATTTTTCGCACTCTGACTAGTGGAGTTACTGGTTACAACGATAAGCTGTAACACTGTATCTTACAAAGTAGCTTTTAAAGCTTTCCATGGAAAAATCGAGTTCTAGTGAAATAAAGCCGGATGTAGTAAATTGGTACAGTTACACTCTCTGGTCTCTCTCAGTGATGACCGTGGACCACAGATGTGGCCCCACCATGGAACGTGCAGTTGGTTAAGTTTCCCCCACATGTTGTTGCGGGCAGAACAAGGATAGTCCAACACCAACACGAAAACCGGGTTCTATGTCAAAGTTGTTGCTGAGTTGTGAGTAAAAAATCAATTTTTGTTTCAACACTTGTGAGGTTTAAACAGCCTAACTCCTGGAACCAAAATCGTGGAAAGCCTCATCAAATCGGCCAATCAAAATGCACCATAACCACTACCCAGTGACAGTCGCCCAGGGGAATACTGTTGTTTCTCTCATAAAAAATCGTACTGCTTCTCCAAAAAAGTTGTGGTTGTTTAGTATTGCTTAGACTTTCATTATTCTGAATTCTTGGACGCATAGTATAAAAACGCTGTAATGTCGACGAACAATTGCACGAAAACTATTTACAGCAGGCCGAACAGTCGAATAGTGCAAAATTTGTATAATGATACGCCATCTGAATTCATTAAACAAATGGCCCAGAAAATTTCAGATCGACAAGTGATAACTACTGTTTGGGTGGTATAACGAGAAAGTCTCACTGACCTACAACTTAACATATGAGATGATGGTAGATTACATTCGGTAAGTAGGACTTATAGATTGGCAGTATGTTGGTGGATGTATGTGATACTCGCAACTGAGGACTTCTAATAGCCTTAGAAATCACAATTGAATTGAAACTAGAATAGTAATACAAACATCCCAATATTTATCACAGCTCATTTTGGTGCCTTGGTGATGTAGTGATAACCAAAGCTTTGTATCGGTCACGGTCCGGCCTGTATCCTTTATCACATATGGTA